>VDFB02291898.1:0-22831 GCA_007258455.2 Sequoia sempervirens
CACATTTTGTTTTATAATTTTTTGTTTGTTTTCATTCACTTTTCTAAGCCATTTCTATGGGTCATTGCATTGAATTAGGGTTTTGCATCACATCTTGCATTTCATTGTCTTTTCCAAGTTTAGGCTTGGTGGTGAACCCCTCATTAGCTTATATTCATCCCCTAGGACAACTCTATTACAAGATTTCTTTCTCTTTTGCATTGAGATCTTTAGGGTTTCCCTTGAATGAAATTGGAAGTGTGGGTATGCTCTATGTCTAAAACGATATGACAACATCCATCCCACATTTTCAACATTTCACAGTGTAATAGATTTAATACAATCTCTGTATTGGAATTTAAAAACCTCTTTACACATCTATGCTTAAAATTGGATAATATGATTGGCATAGTTTAAAAATAAATGATTAGGTTGAGCCAAACACATCCATCAAATTGGTTTGAATGCATATAAACCTCCATGCACAAGCATACATACAATTAATTTAAATGAATTTAAACCTCTATATTAAGCCATACTACATTCAACTAAAATAGATTTAAAACTATCTATGAACAGTCATAATATAATTCCCTAAAATTGATTAAAATCCTCTATGTACAACCATAATGAAATTGGCTAAAATAAATTTTAAAATCCCTATGTACAACCATATTAAAATTGGCCGAAAAGCCTATATATATAGCCATAATTAAATTGGATAAAATGTATTTAATAATTTGTGTACAATGCTATTTAAATTAGCTGAAAATGAATTTGAAATCTCTAGGATGTTCATGCATATAAAATTAGCTAAAATGATTATGCATAGTTAACATATAGTTGGTTTAAATGTATATGAACCTCTATGCACGGTCATATATAATATCAATATAAATGAGTTTCAACCTCTATAAAATGGATATAAAACTTCTAGTTCTATAATAAAATTGATTAAAATATATTTAAAAACCTCTATGTATAGTCATTAGATTTCATTAAAAATTGATTAAAACCATCTATGTGTAGCCATCATTAAATTGGATAAAATAATTTAATAATCTTTATGTACAGTTCTATTCAAATTCACTGAAAATGGATTTAAAATGTACATCTATATACAATTTGCTAAAATGACTCTTATTTATTGTTTAAAATATTGAATATATCTAAAAAAAATCAACTTATATCTACATATAATCAACCCATGATTGTTTGAAAACACCTAACCATATAGTATACACACATTGACAATGTTGTTTGTATATATATATATATATATATATATCTGTGTGTGTGTGAGACAAAGAAATATAGTCATGGATGGTATTGCTTGATAAAATCTCCAACATATACCCATAAAAATGGCTCGAAATAACTCTCTAACAAGCTCTATGACCTCTCTTTGTTTCTTTACTCTTCTAGGCACACCCTCATGGGCTCCATGGTTGATCGTTTCCTTCAATATTTCAATAGAGATTCAAAATAATCCCTTCTAATTAATTGAATGCATGAAAATAGTAAAAATTAGTTTGAGTTTCTAGCCTTTGGGTTGACCTTTCTTTCCACAACAAACCTACAACTTAGGGCTAAACCAAATTCCCATCTCCCATATTTTCTCACAGGTTTTCTAAATAAAAAAAATCTAATAATTTTAAAATGAAATATATGTTTTTCATAGTAGCTCATCAAATAGTAAAGCTAGAAACTATGGTTTATAATTTTCTTAATATACTAAAAATAAAATACCATAATTCAAACAATAGAATAACATAATTTACTAACATAAATAATTGAATGTAACAACCTTTTAAGGTATAGAAATCATGCAAACACTCAAAAGCAACCATGACTTCCTACCCAATGTTTTTGAAAACACTCATAAGTATATTTTTGCTATACTTGAATACATTACCATATTATCAAATTATAAATTTGTACAAGTGTGTGGGTTCTCAGAAGGTATGTATAACTTCCCCATTTTCACAATCTAGCTATGTCTCCTAGACTATGCTCTCCCTCTATATGCAAGTGTGAAATAATTAACCTACATCCACCTCATGCTAATAGACAATAGTTAGTATACATCAACAATAGGTTCTTATAATCACAAACTAGTAATAATAAGTAAAATATTAGCCACATAAGATTTATGATAATTACCAATAACCTCCTACTATTCATCAATTTTTTAAAAATTATAAGAATGCTAAAACATTATAATCAATCATATATTAGTTCAAACATTTAATAATTTACATGAATATTTTTAATAATATTCATGAATAATAAACTATCATAATAACATACTGATCATAATATCATCACATTTAATACACCTTGTTTAACTGTAAAATACTCAAACATTTTATGATTTATTAAATATTAAAAATATGCCCTCTAAGAGTAAGCGAGAATGGGATGTGACACATTGCATGTTTCCTATTTACCTAGAAATTTTATTGTCACTATCCCCTACACTTTCCACAACTCAAAATAGGTGACACCCTCAACACTAGACCATTTTACCTGAGTAGCACCCCTTGTTGCATCCCAAGTTCACATTCATCACCTCTAGCTCATCAAAACCCTTTCATTGTGCAATGTTATTGCATAACACCCTATCAAAAAGAACTCCCATTGAGTCTTAGTCTAGTGTGTAACTTCCAATCCTGGTGGCAACTTTTGTTTGTTGACTCATTTCTTGTGCTTAACACTTAACTCAATAAATCATCAACTCCCCATCCTATTCAATCATTCAAACTTCTAGAGTTTTCCAATGCCCTACCCTAAAGGCATGTATTCACTATCCAACTCCTTGACTTTTCCACTCTAATTCTATCCACATAACCTAATCATCTATCAAGTCCCATTGAATCAAAAACTAGTTGGTATCCAATCACCTCAAATAAGTCTCTTGAATCCATTTCCATGTTGACCGCATCGTTGATATGTAAGTTATAATTACACTAACTCAACATACTCTAGTGGCCCAACTACATATTTATTTTCATTTTCATAGTTCTCCTAGCCTTGTCATGATCTCCTACTCTATGGTCTGACCATGTGGTTCAAATCCTTTTACTACTTGGAGCAATGCTCCTATCATTGAGTCTTATTCCATGAAGTTTTGGCTACATTAAAGCACCAAGCCCCATAACTCATTACTCCATAATTTACAGCAAAGTCCTCCTGATGCTTGCTTACTCTTTGAATGTTGTTAAGTTATGACACCATTTTCTTAGCTTCCATGGTCCAACCATGTTTCATCATTAAGTCTCCTTTTTGGCCTCATTCCAAAACTCCAATTCCTCCATTTGATATCCTTTACTAACTCCCTAATCCTTTCCACTTATTCCCCAAGATAGTCCTTCAATTCCCTAATAAGAATACCATTCTAGCATGGATTGATTCTCTTGAATCCTATTTTGTTCATTTGTTACCTAGTTTGATCGCTTCTCCTTTGTGTTGCACCTTATTTCACAACTAGATGGGACTCTATGATGTTGTTTTTCCAAACACTCTAATTTGGCTCAACATTGTACTGCCATTGTTCAAGCACTACCACATTTTCCTCCCTTAGTTCCACCTGAACTTCTCAATCCCTCTTTGTAATAGTTAAGATAGATAGATTCCTCAAGTCACCCATATCCCCCTTTTATCTACCATCAATCCCGCATACACTAGTTAGCAGATCTGTAATCCTTTGCATTCCCAATGCCATACTTTACATTCTCAATGTGTCATATTTAATTTGGTGTCCAAGACTAACTTTCTTGACCTCATCTTACTCAAATGGAATTTCTTCTGTGTTCATGAGTACCTCACTAAGTTCTCTCAACTTCATCTCTTTTGGTCCTTCAAGATACCCTTGGCATCTTAAAACCTAGTTCTAATTCAATAGTAGTCCCATAACTACTCACCTCTAAATCACACCTTGAAAGGCCTCAACACTTGTTACCTCATAAGAGAAGGCTCCTTCTAATGACAACTTTTTAATTAATGGAGATCAAACCTTCCATTATGTTTCTAGTGAGATTCTAGTGATCCAATTGATTGACCTATGAGAGTCCTATTCTCATCTTTCTAAACTCAAGAGCCATAAATCTTAACTCATTTGATTTACAAGATTCTTTCCCTTGACTTATTTGTAGATTCTCAATCCATCCTTAATAGATCTTGAGACAAGTACCACATGAGGTGAAGGCCAAAAGCATCATCATACCTTTTTATGATTTCAAGTGCCCTTAGTGAAAGCCCTACTATTCAACCAAGTCCCAACTCAACAACCATATCTCAACTTATACCCCAATCCAATCTAATGTCAAGCCATAGATTTGACACACTTACCCCTCCATAACTCAAATATTATGATTGTCTTCCATGACTCTAGTGTCAATCTTTGCCTCTCCAAAGCTCTTACTCTAGCCTTCCAATAGTTTGGTACCAAATGGACCATTTCCCTACATAACATTAGACATTATTAAGATTGTCTTGTGCATCGAGCTATTTAAGTGAACTGGACTACACCTTTACCTTAGATGCTCCCCTAACATCCAACTAATACACACACGAAATTGTATGAATTGCAATAGACTTACTAACTTGTGCCCCTAGTACTCAATTGCTCATGCCCATCCATAGGGTGGTGGGATTATTCTCCTTTGCTCATGGGGGCAATGTCCCAGTTCACATTCCATGTTCTCTATTTACCTAAGCATTGTTTGAATGACCATCCCCCTATAGAAGGGGCGAAGAAGGATCAAATTGAAGAAAATTCAGGACAAAAAGAATTAGATTGTAATGTTTTGTAAATGGCAAGCTGAATTGACAAAGAAAGTGTAGAAGCTCTGTGTGTTGTGCAACGCTCAAATGGGTGTCATTATCTTTTTTCACGCCAAGAAGCTCTTTCATTTCTCCAGTCCTAGGTGGGCCTCATTATGTACTTCTAACTCACACCAAAAGCTCATACCAGACAACTTTCATTACAATAGGTTGCTATTATACAAGGTGTAATGGAGCTGATATGTATCATAGATAACTGACTAGAGATTTTTTTAAGCCGATTTAGATTTGGGAAAGAGAATGGAAGGAAGCAAAAACGTGAGAGAAAAACCTGTCTCCGCTATTATGGTGTTGTGTTGGCAAATTGTTTAGTCTTAGCAATATTCACTCACAAATAATAAAAGCTGTTGACATAAACAGATAATTGCTGAGCATAAATTTGAAGGTCTACTGTGCCTGTTTAGCGAATTTCTCGTGACAAAAATATTTTATTTTTAAAAATATTATAGGTATAATAATTTTATAAACAAGTCTGACAGCATGTCTAATATCTCCCCTTTTATTGATACAGGTCCAATTTTTTTTTATAGATTTATAATGGCAAAACTGCGTAAATACGGCCATACAGCCATCAAATTTATGCTATAACTTAGCCTTTCAGACGAACAACAAATGGAGCTTTTCTAACTATTTCCTGAGATTGAATAAAATGGTGTTATTTGAGATTGAGGATTTATAGTTGTTGGGGAGATGCACACTCTGAGATTTTCTCAAGATTGAATATAAATGATTTTATTTTTCAAGAAAGTTATTAAGATTATTTTGTTTTTTTTTTTTTTTTAATTCTAATTGTATCAAAGTTAGAGTTTATAATTAATTATAAGAGTAAATTATTATTTTTTGTTTTGTATGTAAATTTTAAAAGTAATCATCCATATTCATTGTTTTACATTCTATTTTTTTATTATTAAGTTACAATTATAGAAATAATAAAAATGTTAATATAGTCATTTGTTTATTCATTTTTAAATTTTCTATTTTTTAATTGTATGCACGCTAAAAAATCACGATTAATATTATTGAGACACATAACTTTAAAATTAGAACAATGACATAATGGAATATTAATATTTCATGTGAAATTCAAGTATAGATTTTAATTTTTTTTTAACTATAATTTTAAGGTTGCTTGGTTGAATATTTACCATAAAATCATGAAATTTCCATAATTTATATTGAATTAGTCAATGTTTTTTTTTCTGAATTTGATCAATGTAGATTTTTATTAACAATGTTTCAGATCAAACTCCATGATCCACCATTAGAATATGAAAGCAAGAGAAGGTAAATATGAAGATTGTAATAAATCAAAATGACTAAATAAATAAAAAGAAAAAGACACATTAACATATTATACCTATTAGCGCAATAACAGGGTCTTCAGAGACAAAAGGTCCTTGTGGTTGGTAGTGGCCAATAAGATTATTAGTTGGGTTGTTGAAATTATTTCAGTCACCTCCTATAAGCCGAAAAGAAATCCTAACAATCTGGAGGTCTCTATTGCGGCAACCTGGAACTTGTTTGAGGTTCTTAATTCTCTCAACTCTGTCATTCTGTTGGACAGGAATAATACTCCCTAGTCCCCCCCCCCGGCCGACCTAGTTAGGCTGAATCATAACTTCAAGAGGCTTTATGAAACCTAACCCTGGTCGAGCGAGTGGGGGTGAGGTTAACTGGGATCACAAGGGGAATTAATTTTGGCTTATGCGGTTACCTTGGGGGTGCATTCATCTACCTTTGCTAAGGTGGTGACGACTTTCCACAACATAGAAATTGCCACATAGGCTATGTTGTCCAACTTAATCATCGAGGGAGTTTCTAGAAACATGATTCTCATGCTGATGGGGAACACCTCACCTTATTGGACCCTCTAAGACCCTGTGTCTTCAGCTTGCAATCTTATGATTACCCTCAGAAATTATAGTACTGTGCATGCATTTCAAAATGATAATAAAGTTACCAATGCGTTGGAAAATCTTGGCGCCTTCACACCAAATTTAGTAATATGGGATAATATCCTTCATATCCCTGGTCATGTGTATGATTTAATTCACCATGATGCTAAAGTACTACCAATTTGAGATTGAGTTGGATATGCTGTCAGCTCTTGTTGATATTTGCCACACTTTTCATTTATGGAAAATTAACCCTTCTAAGCTGACTTTTCATAAACACATTAACTGGCGGCTCTAGCTTTTATCTAGTCATTTCTACAATCTCTGTGGCCCTAGTCTAAAGTTTGAGATTTCTACGATGGGGGTTGATCTGGTTCAGGAAGAGCCTAATAGTTGCGAGGTGTGGAAACAAGACAAGGATGTCTGGACCATCTTCTAGTGGGGCAAGCTGGCCTCGTTTATGGAAGGGATGTAGAGGCATGACCCCAAGATTTTGGTGGCATTCACTACCTCCTGGGTGAACGGAACTATCACTATCAGTGAGACCTCATTCACAGTGACTACTGAGTTAATTGCAGAAGTCACGAGGCTATCTTTGGAGGGAGTGTGCATCCCTCATAAATCCAAAGGCCACTATCAAAGGAATATGGAATGCTTCTTGAAAGATGGTGAGAAGGTGAACAGACTCCATAATGGCTTTAATCGTGCGGACCTGTATGCTATTTGTAGTAAAGTTACTGAGGTCTTCATGAGGTAGGTTATGCTCGAGGGGAAGTTCCATCACTTTCATGCTAATTTATTTCCAAAGCTTAATCACCTCTAGTATAATGTAAAAATGAATTTCGTCTTTTGGCTTTTTTCCTCATTGGAGGAAACTATAAAAAATGTTCAGGGTAAAAACAAGAATTTACCCATTCACTAGAGTCTTATCTTTTGTCTCTATAAGTACCATGTCGCTATTTTACCCTCCCCTGCCACTATTAAAAAGAAAACTTTGATAATTCATGACCCCACCGAACCCCCTACAAACCCCAGTCTCTCCATTACCCTTGATGAAACCCCCATGTCATTCGGTGCAGCTCTTGGGCCTATGGCAAAGCCTCTGCTAATGAGGATTCCACTCCCTACCCCATCAATTGCATCCCCTTGTTAGAACCCACACCTATTACTTCTGATTCAGATGAGTCAGACAACTTGGATGACGATGTGTTGTGGAACCCCACCCCTACCAACTCTCCCAAGAACTCCCTTGCCCATGTTGTGGTCTCTAATGTCCCTACCACCCCCTATTTTAAACCCTAACCTCCCAAATTCCCCCAACCTCTGCATAAATTTGGAGGGGACCCATACTGAACCTAGGGTGGGTTTTAACTCTAGTGCTTCAAATGACCCCCTTTACAAAAAAATTAATGAAATCTCTGAGACGATTAATGTCTAGAATGATATTTTGAAGTGGTTGTTGGGCCAACTAGTTACAACCAAAGAGAGAATCCAGAAACTAGAAAGTAAGGTTTTGTAGTAGCAAGTCCCATGGCTGGGTGAGGTGGAGGACAAAGCCCACTGGGATCTAATTACCTCCTTGGCCAAGTCTTTTGAGAGGTGGGCCAATTGGGAGAAGGAGATGAAAGAGTTGAGAGCCATTGTCAATATAGAGGATGATAAAAGGAATTTACAAATGGAGATTGAGGCTATTCATAAGAATCAGGAGAAAACCACTCAATGCCTCAAGGTAATCACTAACTACAACAAAGAGACCATGAAGAACACCGCCCTCACCATTCAAATGTTTCAATAGGAATTAAGGAAGAACCAAGGTAAAAAGGTGGTTGATGATGATAGGGATGATAGTCACACGCAGAAGAAAGGTAAAATGGTTGAAACTTCGACCTGGGATGCCATGATGGATACTTAGGCTACTCAAAAAGCCCCCCTAACTTTTGAAGAGAAGCTCCAATTTTTGTCTCAGAAATGGAATGCTATCAGTGGTCTCAATTTGTTGGGAGACCTATAGGTGTCTTGTGGTTTTGTGTTGGTCTTTGTTTTGTGTGTTTTCACAGTTTCTTTTTGCTAGACAAACTGTTCAAGTTTAAGTTTTTTGTTTTAATTTTGGCTTGGCATCTCACTTCTCGTGAACCCCTCGTTCACCTCTATGGTTGTTTTGTTATGGGTATTGGCCCTTCCAATCTTAATCTAATCAAAACATATTATAACTATTAATTATTCTATTTATAGAAAATTATCTTATAATAACACATTAAAAGAACATTTTATTTATAGTTTTCTAATTATCATATTATAGCCATAACTATATGAAAACATGAATTCCCACAAGAAAATCAAATATTAGAGTATAATGCTATCTGTAACTCCAATCAATATTATTATAATATATATAATTAATATTAAAACTAATAAATGGATAACAATCAAAATATAGTTATAAGATGGTAAATAATATATTTTAAAATATCTAAAATATAAAAATATGCAAATTAGAACTTGCTATGGAATAATATCTAAATTTTTTATTTATTATAAGATAATATATACATTTATTATAGTTAAAAATAATTAACTATAAAATACCTATAGATAATATTAAAATTAAATAAAGGGCTAACTATATACTATAGATTATAAGAAGATAATTTGAAATATTTATTATAAGATAATATACTTGTCTTACTATATTATGCTATTTATACTTGGTTATATTTCTTTTATGTTAATGTACACAAATAGAAAGATATAATATGATACCTCTAAGTACAACAAACAAATAATTAAAAGAGACAATTAGATAATAAAATACTTATAATACACTTAAAAATAATCCTTTCTAAACAAAAATATAATTAGAGATGGTAGACTATAAAATGAAATTTAAAATATTATATTTACAACACTATATTATTAAAAATCATATATTATAAAATGAACTATAAATAAATTAAATATTAGTATAATATATCTATAGATAATACTTATGAGCTCCAACTTGAGGTCGATCATTGGCTTTAAGGAAGGGAGGAAAAGGAAGGGGAGAACACAAATGAGCTTCAACATGAGGCCGATCATTGTCTAGAAGGAAGGGATGAAAGCACTGAGGGAAGGGGGGTGGGGAAGGGAAGACACGGGGAGCAACAAAGAGGAATGGAGAACTAGAGAGGAGGGGAAAACAATTTATTAAGGTGGTTTAAAAGGATCTCAGGTTAAACTTAAATTCCAACCACCATCCTAGTTTAGGTTGGAGGGGTTATTATGGATTTCAATGGGGTGATTTGGATAATTTTTTAAATGAAAAAGTAATAACAATCATGAGTAGCCATATATAATATGAAACATTATATAGAAAATATCTAGTTGATTTTTGACATGACATTGAGATTTTTCAAGTACAACAAATTAATCACAACCATGTTATGTCCCCTTTTAATTAATTTCAAATGGGGATCCAATTAGCCCATTCCAACACTTTACATGGGCTATGGTAAGTAATTGAAAAAGTAATTTATTTAATATTAAATTTTGTATGCAAAATATTTTAATTTTTAAGTATTACTATTTAGACCACTTAAATATTAAATATTTAATTTGTGATGGCTCGGCTATTTGAGGCATCGAGAGCTATGGAGTATTTCTAACTAGAAGTTATGAGAGTGGATTTGATTTTATGTTATTCATTTCCCATGAAAGAGGGGATTTCAATTTGTTTCTCTATTTATTTGGAGGTAATTACACATTTGAGAAATCTCATTTTAACATATAGAAACTCTACAAAAAATTGTTTGAAAACTTGTGTGTGTTCATACGAAAATCTTATGTGGATGAAAACCAATTGAAGATAAGAATCAAAGGAAGAAACCCCATTTGTTCAAAGATAAAATTAATTTAGGGATTGCAGTGGAGTTCAAATATTCATAGAATAATTTATTTCATTGTGTGCTTGTTTAGTTGTAGGTTGTAAGTGAAGAAGTGTGTTGTTTCGCTTAGAGTTTGGATTATTATTTTTTTCGAGTGTGTGATGTTTTAGAACATTATTTTAATTATTATTGTTCTATTATATCAATCTACATCATATTTATGGGGTGTAGTTATTCATATCTAGGTTGAAGTCTTCCAATGTTGTCAATGTGTGCATGCTACAATATTATGGTGAGAGATTTTGGCATGATAGTTTCAAACTCTTGCTTCTATTGTGTTTTTTGTTGTTGATTTTTTTTTTGTAGTAGCATATTTTATGTACTTTTATTAGATAATATCAATAGAGGAAGTTGATTATGTTTTCTATGAAAAACTATTGCAAGCTAGTCACCTAAGCATTGGAGAAACTAATGAAATTTGTGGGTATTTCAGTTTATATTTGAAAGTAATTGTATGTGGGTTGTATACCATGATTTGCATTAGATTTTTGTGGTCCATTACTTTTAATTAATTTGGTAAGATGATTCATTTAGGATATTACAATGGTATGAAAGCTATGATATTTCCAACTTATTGGAGAAGATAACCATTGTTGCAATTTATTCATGTTGCATGCTAAGTTTTAAGGCTCCATATCATTGATCAAAAATTTCATGTTAGTATTCATTATTTGGATGTTAGTTTCAATAGTTACATGTTAGTGATCAACACTTGCATGTCAATATTTAGTGTTTGCATGCCAATTTTAGAAGTTATATGTTAGTATTCAATGTTTGATTCTTGGTGAAATAGAGATTTGGTATCATGAATCTTCTTCAAAAGGTACTAATGAAATTGGTCAATATAAAAGAAGAATGAAATAATTATTTGGAAAAATGGGATAGAGATGAAATTTACAAATTTGAATCCCTCAAAGTTTTTAGTCAATATCAATTTTTTTCTAACATATTCAAAAAGCTAATGTCTTTTGATGACTATTTTATTTATCTTGAAAGAAGGAATCTAGATAAGAAAGAGACTTTATGACTGCATAAGAACACAAAAAAAAGAAGAGGAAAGTCAAAAAGTCACCAAGGATGGATAAAAAAGTTTGACATAGTTGAGCCTAAGCCAAATAAAGTTTGTATATAATGAAAAATTCACCATGCAACAATAAAAATTGAAGTTCTTAAAAATTAGTTGAGAAAAGAAAAGCTTTTTTTTTTACAAAGAACATTGGGATCCAATTCAAAGATGTGGGAGCAAATGAAAAGAACTAGAAGAGCTAGAAAATAAAACCATAGAACCATAAGAGATGATGGATACAATAAAAGTGGAAAAGATCAAGGAAGACATTGTGATAGTGGAGCATAAAGAAAAAATGGAAGGTATGAACCTTTTTTTGAAAATAATATTCTAATTCAAGAAATATATGAGGTTAAATCTCAATATGACCTTGTTGGAAAGGCATAAACATTCACATTAGAATAATTCCTTAGCAAATACTAATATTCAATTCGAGTTTGTAAATATTTTCAAATCAACTAATAAAGATAAAAACCTTGATTATTTTTTCAATAATAATACTTGAGGCATGCAAAACTTAGAAAAAATTGATTGTAGCCACTCCATATAGTTCAAAATAATTCATCATAGAAATTATCAAATGATTGGCATAAGGAGGAAGGACAAAACTTGCAACAAGGGGCACATAAAATACTTTTTTAAAATTCAAAGTTGTTTGTTCATAAGAATATAGGATCCATGTAATAAGGTAAGACACATGAAGGCTGAAAATTTTAATGGTTTTAATATCATATGTGCCAATAGACTCACCACCCCATGCAGCCAAATAAGTATATAACTTAATATATCCATGGGTGAGAATTAGGTATACAATGAATTATATGGTGAGAACTAATATCTAGCTATGAATTATGGATGGCTACATTTCATTGGTAAGCTTCTATAAATTCATAAAGCTAATGAGCTTAAGTTGGCAACTAAAGAGAGGGATATCATAGCTAAGAGGAATTCTCAAGAAGAACAAGTTATTTGGGCAACAAGTTGCTTGTTGATGCACATAATAAAACTATTTTATCATTTGGTAAGCAACATAGACTTTGTTTTTTCTGATAATTATAGTAGGAACATATAATTGAAAGGATAAGTGATGTGTGATGGTTGAGAATTTTAATGGAAATCTCAAGGTTGGTAAAGCAATTGGAATCATAGGTGGTGAAATTAGTGATGTGGCCACCACCAAGTAGGATAAAATCAATTTGGTTTAGCTATGTGTAATGTGTCAGGGAATAATTAACTTGATAAGTAATTTATTGTTTGTCATGTGTAGAGAGTGGTGCTAGAGAATTAAATGAAGAAGAAACCAACAAAGACAATTTCATTTTATAATTTCACTGGCTATAAGATCTTGTGTGCATAATATAATAATTTTCTCTTTTCCTTGAACATTACAATTTATAGAAGATTGTCTTGCCTACACAATAAGATAAAATGTGATCTATGATCATTATGTTGGTGTGGGGCTAATCATTGATCAAATGAATGTATTTTATTGTTCTTAGGATTGTAACATGTGCTACCAATAAGATTGATATACTACAATACTTTTCCTAAGAATTTCATTTTCATAAGATAGTAAAGTTTGGGATTTAAATGACCCCATCCCTTATGAGGCCACAACTATTGTTATAAATGAAAGTTAATTTATTTTTTAAGGTGTGCTCATCCTTGCTCATGTGGTGGCATATCATTAGGAAGGAGGGTATGGTTATGATTTTGAGGAAAGGTTGTCATATGGCGCGGAGTTTGAATTCATTATGGTATGAATGTCTTGTGGTTTCCTTTGCACGGATTGTGGGTGTTAGTCGCATAAGCTTCTAGAGTCTTCTATTAGAGAATTTGGCTCTAAGTGGTGTCTGCTACTTACTTCTGAGGTTTCTATTGAGTGCTTGGTCTCTATTTTCCATCATCATGGGTGGGGATAGGAATCAAGCTGAGCCCAAATCCTGTGATACTGCTAAGCAAAGAAAGGAAGTGTGGGAAATCTTAGAAAAGGGTGGTCTAACTCCCTTCATGGAGAAACTACATAGAAACAATACTCAGGTTACTGAATTGGTGAGAAAGGGTGGAAAGGGAGAACCCTAGACTTGGGTGGTAGGGAAATTGCAGTGGATGAGGAGTTCATTGCCCAGATTACTGGCCTTCCGATTAAGGGTATGAAGGTGTATAGGGACAAGAAAGAATCACTGGTCGTGATGTCTCTTTTCTTTAAAAAGAATGAGAGTGATGACTTGAAGCCTATGAAGAGTGGTGGGTATCTGAAGAATTCCTTGAAGGCTCTTTGGCGATATATTGAAGAAATCATGAGGTATAACCCTGGAAGGAAGGTACACAGCCATTAACAATTACCATTTTCCATTGCTTAACCATTTTAGGCACAAGAAATGGGTGTCATTTCCCTATTATTTGTTGGCGTCAATGGACTGTGGGATTAAAGAGCATAGGAAGAATCCCAAAAACCATGTTCAGCATCCGGGGTTGATTCTTTTGATATATGAACATGTTAAAGCTCATGATGTCCATAAAACTTTTGTTACTCCAAAGGATATTTCTGCTAAAGCTAAGGAGGGTTATGAAATTGAGTCGGGTGAGGAAAGGGCTTCTAAGAAACTAGGAAAGAGGAGGCTTATGTTAAATATATATTTTGAGTTGGATAAGGATGATGATGTTGACTATGTCCCAGACTCATATGCCTCTTTGGAGGAGGGCCCCATATCCCTTATTCAGGGTAAATCTGGGAAAAGGAAATTGGATGAGGAAGCGGGTTAGACGACCTGTAGTGATGATGTGGAGGTGATTGTTCCTTCTAAAGGGGGAAAAGACAAAAAATATCTTTATGGGGAAGCTTCTTCTCCTCCCCCTGTGTCTAGACTTGTGTAGGATCCTGAGGAAGGAAGTTAGAAGAGAAGGGTTTTGAAATCTGGTCAACACCTAGAAAAGAATGTCCCTTTCTCTGTGGTTGGTGGCTTCCATGGTGAGGGTGTTCTAAGCATTGTCATTGGGTTTCCAAAGCAAAAGGTTAGAGTTGTGGGTGGTGAACAAGCCACTAAGAAATTGGATGCTGAGAGGATTCAAAAGAGGATGGTTGTTGCCGAGCAAATTGCCAATTCCATTCGTAGGATGAAGTCCCCTGTCACTGTTGGTAAAGGTAAGGATGCTTCTGATGATAAGGTCCATGAGAGTTCTTTTGAAAAGGATGTTGCTATGGGAAATCACATTGAAATTTTTGATAGGGAGGATCTTTCTGATGTGTTGGGTTTGGCTCATGACAGTGCCAATGTGCTTTTTAAACTGTTTAAATGGTTCTTTCATGAGATCAATAGGACTAATGTTTGTATTAGAAGCATTTCTTGCAAGGCTGAGGACCCTTCGATCCAAACCCAAATTGATAATTTAATGGCTAGTCTCAATAATGTTGCTAATATTGTGGAGGAGGTAACCGTCAATCTGAAACAGAGTATGGAGGGTAGAATGTTATCCCTTGAGGAGAATATTGAAAAAAATTGGAATGTGGTTATGAAGAGTGGAGAAGCTCCTAAATTCTTGACTAGGTCAGACTTTGTGATGGCTTTCTCACCTAATAAGAGAAAGGAAATTTTGTCTACTGATGTTATGGTTGTTGAGGGTAAGCTGACTGGGGAGGATTATGTTGCTGTTAAGGGTGCTGCTAAAGGTTTTGTTTTGAGTTCTGAGGTAAAAAATGGTAGGCCTAGGGTTAGGACTAGAAATAGATTGAAAAATTAGGCTAGGGCCTCGGATATTGAGGTTTCTGATACTAGGGTTAAGGGACAGAAGCTTGCTGCTAGTGAGATGGAATTTGTGGAAATTCTAAACAATATGTAGTGGTGTTTGCCAGTTTGTGGCTACTTTTTGGCTGGTGGTTTGCTGACTTTGGTTTGATGGTTGTTTAATGTTGTTTCCTTTTTGCTTCAACTGTTCCCTTTTGTAAAAGGTTTCGGGCCCCTTCAAAACCCATTTTTTACCTCTAAGCAAAACAATTTTTATCACAAAGCTAGAGAGTCTAAAGTCATTCAAAGGAGGAATACAAATTTTGTGAGTAAAAATTATTTTACTCCTCTAGTTGATATGAATGTAGTTTGATACAATTGCAACAATTTTGGTCATATAGCTAGAAATTGTAGAGAAAAAATTCTAAGAACAAATACTAGGTATAGAAGAAGAAAATATATCTTCCATAGTTGAAAAGGAAAAAAAAGTCCTAGAGAACCATGAAGAAAAAGTTGAAAAGAAACCAAAGAAGGTTTGGAAGGAGAAAGAGCAGAGCTCTACTATGTTTATGATTTCCCAAACATCATTACATGCGAAGGAATAAGATTTGTGGGTAATTGATAGTGGATGTTCTAAGCATATGACTGGAGATAAAATTAAATTCATTAAACTTTAAATGAGAAAAGGAGGATCAGTGAGCTTAGGTGATAACACTGCTATTAAGATTCATGGTAAAGGAATTTTGAGCATAGATGGGAAGAAAAAAAGTAAATATGTGCTCTATGTTATGTTGGCTCTTTTAAATACCAACTAGATCTTCAAGGAAGCCTATGGATTTGCTAACTCCAATGATTAGCAACCTAAAATGGGTTGGCCAACGAATGAGAGAAAGAAATTAATATTTCCTCTTGCACTTCGGGTTTTGCAAGACCCAAGAGGGTGATCCCACAATGCACTTATAACATTCCTTCACAAGATTTTTATGTACATTGCATATTAAGCAAAAACATTCTCATATCCACAACTCAACAAGTGACAATTTGCAAGGAATTGGAAAATCCCTTACACCTTTATAACTTTGAGCAGTGTATGGGAAATTTGAACGATAACTACAACAACCATCATCATTATGAGTATGATTTTAATTAGATGAATTGTTCTTTGGCATGATCCAGTTGATCATATATAATTGAATTTGCTTAATACATAGAATAGTGCATTATCCAAGGGTGGCAGGGTCAAATTCATAGCATACTATAATGAAATAATAATGGAATTCAATATTTATAGACTATTATGGATTTTCATTACAAATTCATAACTCAAAATTTATAGACAAAACATACTTAAAGATCCTATGGATTAACTCATATACCAATGACTGCATTAAAGTGTTTTAATCAGCTACTTGAATTGAAGTAGAAATGCATACACACATCCAACCACATGAATTGGAGACCAATAAAACAATCCTTGATTATTTCATTGTTGATTCATGAACAACTACATAGAAGACAATATGCATAAAATTTTCCATTATCAATTTTCAAATGCTATAATTGTTGCAAAACATTTAACCTAACTGTGAATACAGACTCATAACCTAAGACGCAGCGAGTATTTCTATATCCATTGTATGCCTATTACACTTCATGAAAATATTTGCTAAGACTACTTGAGATCAACCAAAAAAATTCAAAGACTCCTATACAATATCCTTGAATTCCCTTTTATAAGATTAAGGGAGTAGACAAGCTTCAGGCTATTGGCCAATCACATTACATTTTAATTTTTATTTCAAAGTATTTCATTTCATTTCAAGCCCTAGGAAATTGTATTTACACTTGAAGAAATGGGGGGAAATACAAAAAGACAAAAAGCTTGTAGAAGCTTATTGAACTTGTATCCTCATTGTTTGAGAAATCCACATCATCACCTCATTTAGAAAAAGGCATGAAACATGAGAGAAGAAGAAGAATAAAGCAAAGAGAAAATCTTGGTTGGATTACCATGTGCATTTTCACATTGAGAGGATATAGATTTTTCTTAAATAGTTATTTCAAAGGCTAGACCTGTATTATACTCGACCATGCTCTATATCCATCTCACCATTTCTATGGCTTATTCATCATATTTATCTAGCCAATCCTTGTATTCATCCTCTATGGGCTAGTTGATCTCCAATATTTTCTGCACCTTTGTATTGTATGCATTATATCTTGCATCAATTACTACTCTAGCTTTTTTCACAAAGGTGTCCATGTCTATCTAAATCTTGATGAGATTATCAATTAAACCATTTAGCAGAGTTAAGTCTAACTTATCATCAATTTATGTTATCTATGGACCTATAACAGTTTGATGCCTAAAGAAATCCCTCCATGGTGCATACTCTTTGAGTGTTCCATCTTCATTAAGGATTTTGGGTACACCTTGTTCCTCCATATCCTAAAGGCCTTGATTTTACCTTGTAGTTTCCCACCAATACTTTCATGGAAACATGTAACTTCACCAATCATTTTAATTCCCCTTATTATGTCTTGAAGATTTGTTGGAGCTTCAAGGTCTTCCTTTGCATTTGCTTGAATCTCCCTTAAACTATTTAATCAATTACTCCATTTATTCCAAGTGCTCTGGAAAACCTCGTGAACATGTTGGAACCTTTCAAATGTCTCATGTATACCTTTATAAGTTAACCATGTAGCTTTTTCTTTAAGGGATTCTTTGGTCAATTTATGGCCCAGAATCTCTTCAGCCATATCCTTTGTAATCTTGTTCATGTTCTCCTAGAGCTTATTCTTCTTAGACTTGGATACTTGGAGCTCACTCTTTAATGCATTATCCTCAATTTTAAAGTATCTTTATCTTGTGGTGAAGTACCAGATGGATAAGTAGGAAAGGTCTTTTGACTTACCTTGACCACAGTATCTTTCACTTATTTATATTCTTCAACTAGTTTGTTGTGTTTCTCCAACAATTTCATATATTTGGCCTAAGAAATTTCTACAATGTCAACACTCAACATGGTTGTGTGCATTGTTATCCTTGCATCCTGTGGAGATGTCATCTCTAAAGCTCTTCCTATTATCAAATATCCTAAAAGGCCAGTCATTGTTCTACTGAGCCTGCATGTCCCTGAATCTGGTGTTAATGACCAAATGGATAGTGCATGTAAACTAGGGCTAAACCCTGAACCAAAAGTTTTCTCATCAAAAGTCTCCTCAGAAACCATAGCATTTGAGTCATTCCTGATTGCATCTAGGGAAATTATTAATGATAGGTTCCATCTTGGCATCACCAAAACCCCACTGTCTTTGACCAATCTTCTAGCTTTCATAGGATTCATTTGCTCAATTTCTTGAATAATCTCTCCTTCAGTCTTCTTTCTGACCTCTTCCTGTTGTGAAGGATCCACTCCTTCCTGAGCTTTTTGTATCCTGTCATTTATTTCTTGAGATTTCAGCTCAACAATGAATTCTCTAAACTATCTGGTTGTCTCAAAATAATCATCCTCTAGAAATTTGGCACAAGCTAGAACCTTTGCATCATTGTCTTGGATTTCATCATATTCCCAAGGTACTAGCCTATCATTTGGAACAAATGGTTCCATTACATCTCAAACATCATGGTGTGAAAATTCATGCTCTACTCCTTGCTCAATAGGAAATGATTCAGCAGATGGTTGTTGTACATTTCCCTTAGCACCCTATGTTTTTTCAACATTTGCAAAAGGAAACTCCATAATAGGAGTATCCTTAATTTCCATTGGTTGTTGTTGCACTTGTAATGTTGTGGGCTCCTCTGATTGACTCCCAGTTTTTAGTAAATTCTCTTTCAAAGCACTCTGATCTAGCTGCTCTACTTGTTGCACCTTCTCTAGAAAAATACCATCATTAAAATCACTAAGGATCAATTCCATCCTCTTAAATTTTTCAATGAGGTGCTTGTAAGGGCTTTCATAGTAGGAATTCTAGGTAGAAGCCCTATACTCAACTTCAACAATTTTCAATCAAATATTTTCTCTATCCTGAATAGCAGCAAATGTTGGCAAGTTTCTTATCACATCCTCTTTGAAGTAGAAAGTATGAGGTCCATACCCTAAGATTCCCCTTTTTATCTTTTTTCTCTTAATGAGCCTTTTGGATCAAACTTTCTAGTAGGGGATGAATTCATTCTCAAATTATTTATCATTACACCAAACATCTCATATTCTTTCTTTGTAGTGACAACAAAATAATCAAAAGAGAAAGTTGATGCAATAATAGAATCATTCCTGGATAATCTAAAATTCTTTGCATCACAATTATCCAACTGCCACATTATTTCAGTGAAAGCGAGCCTATCAGAAACAAACCTAGGAAAGACATGTGGTGCCACAATAGTCCCATAACACCTGCTGATTATGCAATTGTCATACAAATACCAATATCCCAAATTGCACTCATAATTGGGGTCAATACCACATTCTCATGGTCTCAACAATGCTTGAATTTTTTAGAAATTCTCTCAGCTGGCGCCAACCCCATTTGTACCAAAATAGTATGTTTTATGGTGTTGCAGAATGCAACATAGTTTGAACTCAGGCAATGCAAATCCCAAATGTATGTCCACATTTGGACAGGAAATTTATGACCCCTTTCATCCACTTGTCTCAATTTTATGGCTTGACCAAAAACTTCCCTTCCCTTGTATAATATCATGTGCATCAATAATGAATAATGTCTAAATGTCAATGGGGTTTTTCTTTCTTTCAACCTCATCAAGTCATAGTGTAACTACTCAGTAACTTAGTTAGCATAGTTAAACCATGTGTTCTTGTTTTTATGTTGAATATCCATGATCATAACTAACAAGGGTGACATTATCCTTCCATCAAATTTAACTCCAAGCACTTGACACAACATAAAGTATGTGTATCTAAAATAGTCTACAAATTCTCGACAATCTAGTGGTTCAACTTCTTTAATTGCAAACAAAAATCCCTTCTCTCATCTATGCTTTGGTAGTTCACCTCTTCTAAACCCAATCATGTGTTCATCATATTCCTTTTGTAGCTTTTCCATGCTAATCTTTTCACTAGCATCAGGTTTCATTCTGAAAACCTCCATGACTTTTCTTTATTTCCAAAATGCTTTTACCATCTATGTCTGTGATTACCCTATTGACATCATCATATCTATCTGTGAAGTGCAGCATTAAATCTACCTCCACAAAAATATTGAGAACAACCAATTTCCCCAAATCAAAACCCCAGACATTTCGACTGGGATGTGGAGCATCTCTTCATGTGAAAGCGTACAAGAAAAACTCCCATCTAGGATCTGGAACGACAATGTCCCAAATTCTAGCTACAAGGTCCTTGAAATTGGTGGTTAGTATTCCTTCCCCAGTGGCCTTCCTAGTGCTTGCCTTGACATCTACCAGCTGGAACTTATCCATGAAACGGACATAGTCCTTTTGTTGGCCCTTCTTCTCGGTTCCTTCAGACATTTGGGGTGGATCATGGGAGACCTTCTTTTTCTTCCTTTTTGGTGTGGTTTTTGAAGATGATGACTCACCAAGTTAACTCATCTTGGCTTCTTTAGGGCTTTCAAGTTTGAAATCAAACTTGGTTTTGGAATTGATAGTCTATTCTTGACAACTTAAACTCAAATTTGAATACAATTCTACCCTTTTTCTTTTATCCCAATTAGAAAACTACACTTAATCTTGAGAGAAGCCAAGAACCCTAATTCACCCTTGGAAATGACCCAGATATTTTGATTGAATATACCAGTTCTTGCAAAATAACAAGAAAAACTCATGGGATTTGATGACGGCTTACTTGAGAAAAAAATCCTTTGCAACTTTCTTTGGCCTTAGCTCTAGTCACTTTGAATTATCTTTTCATGCGAGATACTATCATCCCTTGGTTCAACTTGCATGCTACTTGAAGTAAATATCCATGCTTAGTGTACTAGTGTCAATACTAGGAGTGGAAGCTCTAGATAACCCAAGATCCACAATGATTGTTCTATCCTAGAATGACATGAGTCTCAAACTTCATCTCACTATGGTATTAGCAATAGGATACCAAACACTCATACAAAGGCTACTAAATGCGAGGTGAATGCAAATGCAATGTAAGCTAAGAACAATGAAATGCTTATAATTGAAATTCTAGAAATTGAAATTGAAAAGCAGAAATAGAAAACAAAAACTTTTAAATGCCAAAAACTGTAGTGCAAAATGTGCAGAGGGACTGATTCGCCCAAGGTGGAAAATGAGTCCTAGTGATGATTTTTTTGAAAATTTTCAGAATTTTGAATTGAATTATATACTTTTTATGTTTTTTGATGCAAATCTAAGATGCAAATGTAGAATTTGATTAATTTTCAATGAAATTAAATGCAAAAATGCAAGCTATATGAGCTTTCACTAATGCTAAATATATGATGTAAATGCACTCCAAATCATAATTATGATGTTCTAAATGCAGGTTCACCAAAATGGAACCTATGAAAAATGTGGTGTGTTGTGATGATGTTTGTGTACCCACTTTCAAAGAGATTCCACTCAAGGATAACCCTACAGATCTCAATGCAAAGGAGATTGAAATCTTGTAATAGGGCTATCCTAGGGACCGAATATGATCTAATAATGGGTTCACCATTAGGTTTAGACTTGGAAAAGACAATGCAATGCAAGTTGTAAGACAAAAACCTAATTGAATGTAAACTAACTCTAAATGGCTTAAAAAGATGAACATGATGTAAGAAAAGCTATTAGATAAAAAGTGTGCACTTAGGAGATTGAAGAAGGTAGAATGGAGGTCTGGAATGCTAGAAAATCTACTGTCAATATTGATTGGGACTCATTGACCAAGTTGGGTGAATCAATCCTGCTTCCAGGAAAATGTGCAAATACAAGTTTCAGCCAAAAGGGTATCCAGATCTATAAAAATATCTATCAGGCCTATATAGTGGGACTCATTCGCCACTTGTGGTGAATCAGTCCACTTTTTCTTTTTTAGAAGTTCGGGACCTAATTCTGTTCCTCTTGGTCTGCTTTGCTCTTTTTGACTGGTTTCTAGATCTGAAACTGTAATTTTCCACCTGTAGACCTTCTCCAAGCTTGTCAAAGGCTTGATGTCAACTTTAGGGATTTGAAAATTTTTCTCCAACTTTCCTTCTTGACAAATCCGCAACCTAGCCCTGCAAATCACACACAAGAAGAGGGGAAAATGTTGTGGGGTTAGTGAATAGGGTTTTTCCTTGGTCAAACCCCTTGTTGGTAATTAAACCTTGAAATGAAAGCAAATATGAATGCAAAATGATGAATGAACAAATAACAATGTTGTAACTTACCAAACCCTAGCAATAAGGAGCTGCAAATATGCTTGAAATGGTTGCAATGGA
>VDFB02291899.1:0-28447 GCA_007258455.2 Sequoia sempervirens
TAGTGATGCCTTAGACTTGATGGGAGGAGGAGAGACTTGATGGGAGGAGGAGATATCTCCCAAGTTCCTTGGGAGGATATCAAGAAGATATGCCAGAAATACTCTACGCCAGCTTCAAAGAAAGGGAGAGATTACCAATATTCTATGGGTAAGTCATCTACCAGTGGAGTTTCAAGAATGGAGATTACTCATTTTCTAATAGAATTCAAGCAAAAAATTATAAACAATCTAGCTACTCAACTGGATACACTTCATGCCAAGAAGAAACAAGACGAGGCAGAGGCAATGTTGGCAGAATATTGTCCCCATTATAGATAAAAGAAGAACTGTAGATGCAAGATGATAGCTAATATTGACAACAAGAAGATTGCACCTGAGTTCAAGCCCATCCAGGTTGAAGAAGATCAAGTCTATTATGTTGCACAAAGGAGGCCATGCCCTCCAATACAATTTATGCCACTAGATCCACTCTTTTTTGATGGGCCATATTTCAATTCTTATTCATTTGGTAACCAATGGAAACCCACATATCCATTCAACTATGGAGGATATCCACCACAACCTTGGATTAATCCTCCAAATACCTATCCTAATCATCAAAACTCTCCACCCTAGTGGTAGCAACCTCAAGGGAATTGGCAACAGTTTCAAGGAAATTGCCAGCCACTCCCAGGAAATTAGCAGCAAATAAATCAATAGAGGGGAAGACAACAATGGCCAAACCAGCTAAATAGTTACATGCAACCACCTATAATGCCTCCTCCTGCTAGTTCAAGTTCAAATACACCTAAACCTACTTAGCTACTAGCTCAACCACATCCAATCCAAATAAAAAATCAAAGCAGCAACCAGTATACTCTGTTGATCCAAATCAATTCTCTACATATTTTGTGAGTGTAAGTGACACCCACTTGCATTTAGGAACTAATTTTATAGCTCCTTCCACACCCATTATCACCAAGCTTCCTATGGAAGAAGAGGATCCTCTGAATATCTCCATTTATCCTAGTGTACCTAAGAATCCTAAACCAGTTCTAGTCAAGCAGACTACACAAACACCCCCATTTCCTCAAAGGTTGGAAATTGTGTAGGGAAAGGAAGAAAAGGACACAAATTTTGACATTATAGATCAGTTGAAGAATTTATGTGTCCAATAACCCTATTTCAGGCCATAAAAGATGTTCCAATCTATGGAAAGGAAATTAAGGAAGCATTCCTTAAGAAGCTAGGTAGGAAGAAGAAAGACCCCACTAAGTGACTATTCCCAAATATAATGATCCATAGAGTCTTGTGGTAGGAGTTGTTATAAATGGGATCCAAATAAAGAATGCTTTGATTGACTTGGGAGCAACAATAAATGTAATGACCAATGATATCCTACAACAACTAAATGTTGCAAGCATGAGACCTACTCCTACTATCCTATAGCTTGCTGATGGTTCAACCGTTAAATTTGATGGTGTAGTGGAGGACCTTGTGGTAACTATGGACTCATGGGAGTACCCAGTAGATTTCATGATTCTTTCTCCTAAAGCCACACTCGATGGGTACCCTATCATTTTAGGAAGACCATGGTTAGCAACAAAAAATGCATATATTGGATGCAAGATAGGAGACATGACCATTTCTAATGGTAAGAACACCAAAAAGCTTGTTCTCTACCCTCCTCCTTAGCCATCCCATCATTTGGATAATTCTATATGGCCACATGTTGGTGAAGAGGTTGAGGAAGTTAATTCTATGGCACAACTTATGATGTTAGGCATAATCTCTTTCATGTAGCTTCAAGATGAAGATGAAGTATTGGTAAACATCATTCAGAATCATTGTGAAGTGGAGGACACATCATCTTCTCATTTTGTTGTTCCAGTCAAGACACTTTTGTCTACTCTTCTTGTAGCCACTCTTCTTGTAGACACTCTTTATGCAATTGAACTTCCTATAACAACATGTATGTCTCATGCATTGCTATTGCATGAACTCAAACCACCAAGCATTGGTGAAGCAACCATGATAGCGATAACTACACAAGTGCAAGTGGTTGAAGGAAAACATCTACACATCAACAAAAAATTGAGTGAAGAATAGCAGTTGTCATTGACAACCTTATTGAAGACCCACCAATATGCATTTTGCATGGGACTATCATGATATGAAGGGACTGGACCCTAAGATTTATACTCATAGAATTTATATCAGATATGATTGCACCCCAGTGAAACAACCACAAAGAATAATTAATCCTACACTAAGAGAAATTGTAAAAGGAGAACTACAAAAATTGCTAGATGGAATATTTATCTACCCAATTTTAGATAGCCAATGGGTGCCTCCATTGGTGATTGTTCCCAAGAAAGGAGGGAAATGGAGAGTTTTTTTAATTACAGGGAACTTAATGTTGCCACCAAAAGGACCATTTTTCCTTACCTTTCATAGATCAAGTTTTGAACTCACTTGCAGGAAAGCAGTACTTTTATTTTCTAGATGGATTCACTGACTACAACCAAATCCAAATTGCACCTAAGGATCAAGAGAATACCACCTTTACCTATCCATGGGGAACCTATGCCTACTCGGTACTTCCATTTGGCTTATGCAATTCATCTGTAACATTTCAGAGGGCATTCATTAGCATATTTTTAGATATTTCTCATGATTGCATGGAAATTTATATGGATGATTTCACCACCTATGGTGCTGATTTCAATGAAGCATTAGAAAATATTAGGAGAGTCCTACAGAGATGTGAAGACCACAATCTATCTCTAAATAGTGAAAAGTGTTTCATGATGATGCAGGAAGGTGTAGTTCTTGGCCACTACATCTCTCACAAAGGAATTCAAGTAGATCATGCAAAGATTGAGGTGATAAAAAATATTCCCACACCTACAAAACAAGAAGATGTTAGGAGTTTCTTGGGACATGAAGGATACTATAGGTGGTTCATCAAGGATTTTAGCAAAATAGAGTCACCATTGTATACTCTTCTCACCAAAGATGTTGAGTTTCAATAGATAGAAGACTATGACAAAGCATTTTCTGATTTGAAGACAACTTTGACTCATGCTCCTATACTCAAAGGACCTAATTAGGAGGTTCCTTTTCTCATCCATATAGATGCATCAGACTATGCTATAGGAGAAGTATTAGGGTAGAAATAAGGGGCTACTAAAAATTCTATTTATTTTGTCAGTAAAAACTTGTAGGGAGTTGAATTCAACTATACAATGATAGAAAAATAAATGTTGGCAGCAATCTATACCCTAAACAAATTCAGGCACTATATAATAGGTTATCAAATATTTGTGCACACCGATCATGTAGCCATTAGATACCTCATGAATAAACCCCTGATCATAGGTAGGTTGGAAAGATGGTTATTGTTGATGCAGGAGTTTGACATAACCATTGTAGATAAACTAGGGAAGGCCAATATTGTTGCATATTTTCTTTCAAGGATGACTACATCAGAAGACAATCAAGTCATAGATGACTCTTTTCCTGATGAGCATATATTTTCCATTAGTGTACAAACACCCTAGTATGCTAACATAGCTAACTATCTGGTCACAGTGAGATTTCCTCCCCACTTCTCTCTCTTAGAGAGAAGGGTGCTCATTGAAAAATCATTTCCTTTTTCATGGATTGTAGGATGTTTTTTTTCACTAGACCAAACCATGTCATGAAGATATGTGTGAGAGAAGATGAGACATATGATATTTTGCATGCATTCCACAATGAACCATCTGAAGGAAATTTTGCAGCCAAGAGGACAACAATGGAGATTTTGAACATAGGATATTATTGGCCCACAATCCACAAGGATGTAGGGAGATATATGAGAAAGTGTGATAGATGCCAAATGAAAGGGAGGCCAACCAAATATGATGAGATGCGACTTTACCCTCAAGTATTAATCACTCCATTTGACAAATGGAGAATAGATTTTGTAGGACCCATTGACACTCCATCAAATGGTAGGTCTTATATCTTCATATGAACTGATTATGTAACCAAGTGGGTAGAAGTTAAGGCCATGAAGCATGAAACAAATAATAAGGTTGCTGAATTTCTTTATGAGGAGATTTTCATAAGGTATGGAGTTCCAAGAGAGATAGTGACTAATCAAGGGGCTCAATTCACATCAACCCTTGTTGTAGTACTAGTCAATGAGTACAACATAAGACACATGAAGTCCACTCCTTATCACCCTCAGGCCAATGGCCAAGTTGAGGTGACCAATTGGGAGATTTAAGCCATTCTAACCAAAACAATAGCTATTCATAAAAGGCATTGGGAAAATAGGCTACCAGAAGCTGTCTAGGCCTATAGGGCAACCTGGAAGACAACTACAACCTTCACTCCTTTTGAGTTGTTGTATGTGAAGACAATTATGATGACCATTGAATTTGAACATAAAACTCTTAAGATTGTAGTAAACTTGGGGATGGATATCTCTGAGCCACAAAAAGAAAGAATCATGCAGTTGAACGCTTTGGATGATATGAGAACAAAATTGTAGCACATAGAGGTAGTGCAAAATCAGAGAATAAGGTGGCATGACAAATTCATCAAGGACAATAAATTTCAGCCAGGTGACTGGGAAAATGCTCTTTGACTCAAGGTATCAAGATAATGTAGGAAAATTGTAGATGAGGTGGCTAGGACCATATGAGGTTATTGAAGTCTTCCCCAATGGTGTTGTTCAACTCACTACCATTGAACCTGTTAGATTCAACTTGCTCGTCAATGGTCATCACCTTAGATTGTATCACAAGCCAACTTCCAAGGAGGAGTTCCTGCAATAGTTCACTCAGCATGCAACACCTGAGCTTCCTATAGCTGAGGGAAGCGGACCTAGTGTACCTCCTTCTAGCTAACTAAGGTTTGTACCTTGTCATAATAAAGACTTCCACTCCTATAGGAGTCCACTTCTTCACCTATCTGCCCATCCATATCCACTTTTCTCTCTCTTCCATCACTTCACTTCATTCCACTTCACCTCATTCCACCTCATTTTCATTAATTTCTCAACTTATTTCTTAAAAGGAGAATGGTACTTTATCCATAATCTTTGCAAATGAATCTTCCACAAATCCAGGTATGTGCATATTAATTTGTATCTCTTAATTGTGTTTAGTGCATTCATTTAATTGTTGTCAATTAATATGGACATTCACCATAGCATGTAATTATTCCCTGCACTTTTCAAATCATCATGACCACCTCACATTTGAGGACACATGCTCAAATTTAGGTTGGGGGGAAGATGTGAGTACTTTTCCCACATGTTAGTCCATGCTAGTCTATGTCAGCAAAGTTCAAATCAAGCCAATTTGAATTCTGAGTGAGATTGTGGATCATATGTGTGAGGTGAAACCAAATTCCACCACCATTTCTCTCCATCATAACCTTCCTTTATTACTCCTTTACTGCAATTATTGATCCTATCATAATCTTAAGTCACCAAAAGGTAAAACAAAAAGTCAGATGACATTGGTGTTGGAAATTTGGAAGTGTTGAAGGAAGGGAAAATTTATAGAAAAATTGTTTGATTGCAAGAAACTAAACAATGGGAGGTGGGTTAATTAGGAATGAACCCATGGTTCATGACATATTACTGCAGGATGCACTTTCATAGGTTGAATTCTGAAATTGCAGGTGGTTAGACTATTTCATGAAGCTGAATGGTTTTAATGGACATTGCATTAGAATTTTCCTAGACATTGTCTAAGGGAAAATCCATAGTAAAAGGGTTGGAAGTATTGGTTACTAAAGAAATAATTGTAGAAGTTACAAGGTTTCCTACTGACAGTGAGAATTACCCTACTTCCAGATACACCAGGTTAGCTAGGGCCGAATTTATAGAACCTGGTGACCCTCCATTGAGCGTGGACAAACAAGGTGCAAAAAGAGCCTCTTTGCTTGAGCCATGGAAGAAAGTAGTTGTTTATGTTATAAAATATATCACCTGTGAAGGTTGCTAGTTGAATCTACATTTCGTGCACTTCAAACTCTTGAATCACACGAGGGATGGGAGGAGGATGAATGTGTCAAATGTGCTATACCACCTTCTTTCAATCATGGCAGCCGAGACTCAAAAAGGTAGGGACACTTCCATTTCCCACCATTGTTTGATTAAATTGTTTGTTGAGAAGTCTCTACATGATGTATTTGAGATGACTTGGGAATAATTCATAAATATTTATCAAATTAGACTAGAGCATTTGTGACCTAAGGTTTTACCTAGTAGGAGATTGAGCATGGTTGAAGCCACTCCTGGTGCTTCAACCTCTAGCACAGGCTCTAGTGTAAACCCTCCTGTAGCAGAACAAACCATAGAGATTAGTTCTTTTGAGACTGACCACTCAGACAAAGAAAGTTCCTCTCAAGATTTTGATGATGATGTTCCTCTTGGCATCCTAATGAGAACTAGTGCATAGAAGAGAGAAGAAGAAATAAGAAAAGGAAAATATAAAAAGCAGCTGGCAGAAAAAGAAGTACCAAGCTCTAAGAAGCAAAAGGTTGGCACTATTCATCCTGCAGCCAAAGAAAAAACATAAAAGCCCTCCCAGAAAATCAAGACCATTCTAGCCAGCCTTTGATATGCCTTCGTAGGAAATCCCTAAGCCTAGAGAAAAATAACAAGGGGACACAAAAGCTCCAATGGGGTAAGTGAATGTCGAGGAAGAGGACATATTTGAGAAAGTAGCAAACATAACATTAGCAGATCTTGTTGATATTGTAGAACAAGTTGAGAATCAAGGGTACGAGGAAAATCAAGAGTTTTTGCAGTAAGAGTTCCTACAACATGAGCAAGAATAGAAGCAAGAGGCCTTGCAACCAGAATTGGGAGAACAAGCAGTACCCCTGCAGCCATAATTGACTAAACAATCTAAATCCCTATAGCTGGCACTATATGAAGAGCAAGCATCAGCAATAGGAAAAATGTTGGTAGGAATACATAACCCTCCTGATTTTATAGTACACATAGCAATTCTAAATTTATGGAAAGAGATGCAAAGAAGGGAAGAAAAATGGAAGGAGGAGAAATGCAGGATGAAGAAGGAAATTCAAAAGAAGGATGAGGAGATTGAAGACAAGGATTCATAAATTGCTACTTTAAAGAAGGTGGACGATAAGATAGTCTTGGTACTACATATTTTAGAATGTAGGACCCCTCCAAGGGTTTATGCTCTGCATTTGAAGGAGAAATATCTTTCTTTTAAGTTGGAAAGGATTGTCTTAGGTTTGAACCCTTCCATTGAGATCCTATTGAATTTTTCAATGCTTATCAAATTGCTCCCCTTGAGATGATTTTTTTATGTGAGTTCTATTTGAATAATTATGATGTGACATAAGACTATGATTGGAATCCACTCTTCTATCTTGGGGATGTTGAATTAAGGGAATTTATGTCCTAGGTACAAAATGAGATTAGTTGGGGATAGAAATACAGGGCTTATAGACAAGTGGAATCCAACATCCCTAATGGAACTCTCAAAATTTGCAAATTTGAAGTTCCCATTTCAAAAAATTTTCCTTTACACTTTCATAAATGCACCTGACAAATCTACCTAAGTGACCGAATTTGGAAGGTCGTATTTCAAAGCTTGTTGATTTTCAACCCAAACCCATTTGTGAGCTCACTCATGTGACATATGTGAGTAGGCATGTAAATTTTCAACTTCCCATGATGAGTTTTGGCAGGATTTTGAAAAGAAAAGCTGGAGGGTTTTGGCACTTTACTGTTGTTTGCAAACTTTCAGTTTTGCAAAGCAGCCTCCTATTCGAGCTTGCATTTTGCAACCAGATGATAGTCAAGAGAAAAAAATTATTTCTCTCCATTCTCCATACCAAAGTGTACTCCCATGTCTAGTTTCAGAGCCTCGTGATTTGATTTGCTATTTTTAATAGATCAAAACCAAATGATATTTGTTCAGTTTTACATCTAGATTTTGTAAAACCTTTCAGAGAGGTCAACTTTGACCTTCAATATCTTGTGCAAAATGATGATTCAAGAAAATTTCTGTTACACACACATTCATTATACCAACATGATATACTGTATCTAGTGAAAGCTCGCCATGAGTTAATTTGGTATTTTTTCAATGAAGTGATTTCATGAGTTTTAATTAGTTCTGAACATGCTATTGTTGTAGAAAGTTCAACTAAGCAACTTTGTTAGTTAATAACTTTCACCTCGAGATCTCTTTTGCTGATTCATTTGTTGTACTGCACTCTTGGACTGAAAGTTGATGTGCCTGTAAGTTTTCATAACTCCACGAGGTCGTTTGCCAAATTTTCAAAGGTGATCCCAAAGCTCACTTGACCAATTTTCACCATTCTTTAAAAATGCTAGAAAGTAGATTTCAATGGCAACCCAATTAACTATTTCACTTCATAAACATTCAAAAGGTAGCACCTGATCATTTCAAGTGAAAATTTGTTTGAAAATGAATTTTTTTTAGTCGGGCCCACAAGGGACCCGACATGTGTTGCACAATGGTAGATGGTTTCCACTGAATTTTCCATGGGATGAAATCATAATGTTTTCAATCGTGCAAAGTTCTTTAAACAGTTACATGATACTAATAGGTCAATACAAGCTGAAGTTGTCAAGTTTCTAAATTATGTAAGCTTGGCACTAATATGATATGCACTTAAAATGGATACAAACTCATATGTTTTGTGAGTAGTGGCATCATTGAATTCAATGTGGGGGATGTTATGGGTTGTGATATCCATAGTAGGGGTGACTATGAATTTTTGGGCATTTCAATATATTTAGATTTGTCTAAGCCCCTTTTTGAACATGTAAGCATTGATATATATAAAAATGTAGAAACTTCTATGGGTGAAGTAAAATTCATAAGTAATGAGAACACAAGACAACCACTAGTTGGAACCACCTCTCAAATAGAAGGTGTTACACCAAACAAAGCCTTCTTCAACACATTAAGAGGGAGGGATATGTTTTCTAAAATTTCCTTTAGATTACATAAGTAGAAGAAAGGATGGCATAAAAGAGGATGGGATCTAAAATGACTCAACATTGTACAGAGCTCAAACTATATTATGCAGAGAAAATGAAGGATTTAATGAAAGAAGGAAAATGTGAAATCCTCTATTTGGATGACCCAATAACTACACATTGTGAGGTGAGAGAAGGTTGGGATTGTCACAAATAGAGATGGAGGCTTGATGGAGTCTCAAATTTCTAGTGCAAGCACCAAGGTAAAGTTCCACGTAGCTTAAGATGAAGTTGCAAAGTAAACTACCAATGTGTCTCATATGAAATGAGAGCAACAATGTTTAAAATTGCAGCATATGCACAAAATGAATTTATTGAAAATTTAGAAGCTTTTAAGCATATGCAACACTAGAAAATGATGGACATCCATCAAAGCATGAAGGGAAAGAGATGGCTACATTTGACCACTATGAGAGAGGAGCAATAGTCTTGAACTCTATTCCAAGAAAAGGAGGAGGTACCAATGATACATAAAATGGAATTTATTAAAGACTTTAGAAAATTTCAAATAGTGTTTGAATTCTAGCACAAATAGGAAGAGATGGGTGTGGGAGAAGGGAATGGAGATTCCTCAAAGCATTAACAAGGTGCATGAACTTTCCTTTTCAGAGAATCCATATGTACACAACAAATTTGTTGAGAAGTTTTAGAAATTTTGAGAAAATGCAAAATAAAAGGAGAGGCTGAGTCTTGTGCATGGAAGAAATGGAGGGCAGCGCAACCATCATGCAAATAGAGGGGCTAAATCAATGTGAGTATGAAAAGATAGTGTAATAAAATGTATAGGGAATGCACTTGACATATGTATAAAGTAGATTGTTGAAAATGCTTTTGAAACTTTCAAACAAATGTGTTTGGCATTTGCAATCAGGAGTATGGCTGCATGAATCTAAAGACAACATAGCCAAACAAATGATAAAGTGCATGACAATGTAAAGAATGGAATGCCATGGAACCAACCACTCACAGTAGAATGAGGTTTTTTGTTATCACAAAACATTAGTGAACTGGTACAATAATCTGTTGTATCAAATATCTTTTCCAAGTGTTTGGTAAATGTTTGAGTCCAGTGTTAATTGTGCATAAGGGGAGGTTGCACGTATTGTAGAAAGAAGGATGGCAAAGAAAATAAAAGAATATCACTTGATAAACACTATTTTCTAGCACTAGTCTACCCACCTGTATGAGAATAAATGCTACACAGAGTGAGGCGAACATGAGCAGCCCATGTGCTCAATGAAAAGGAAATGTTCTAAAAGAAAAATTTAGAGGCTACACTAAGAGATGAAAGGCAACACATCTGGGGTGGTTCTTATTCAGCAACTAAATGCTTGGAATGAAATTAAATAGCCCACATCCATTTCCAAGAGGATCGATCTGGTATTGAGAGGGAATCAAATGCAATTATGGCACAAAGATGTGGGAATATCCACATGGAAAGAGGGTTGCTTGCACTAGAGGAAGGAACCCACTACTTGTAGTAATAATGTATCAAAGTTACTTGAGAAGAAGCTCCCATGACCTGTGAGTAGCTGAGCAAGATGAAATTAGGGCACAAAGCAGGAAGAAATGAAATCAATGACTATAAACAAATAAGAAATACAATGAAATCTCAGCCCTCCCTTGCTGGACTATAGGTCCAAGTTGCATGCTTGTTAGTTTCATGAGGTTGGTGAGAGTGCATTATATGTGTATAGACCCAACAAAAAATTGAAAGGCATGAGGGAAATATTAAAAGGATTTCCAGCCTTCCCCATTGTCTCGCAGGTTTAAAATGAAAGCTCATTATTTCTTGCAAGGTTAGTGAGAATTCCCCATGTGGAGTGTGGGACAGGGCATGATAAATGTATGGGTAATGTTTTTAAGGGAGATTAATGGTTTACCTTTTCAAAAAAAATAATTTTCTTTTTACAAAAGAAAAACTTTTAAGATTTAAAAATATTGCCTGTCAAAACGTTTTAAGAATTTTAAAAGGGCCCCATTTGATATTTAAAAAGCCCTCATATTTTAGGATAGTGTAGACTTAAATTGCTTCATGAATGTGAAGGGGTGGAAATATTTTAAATATGATAAAGTTAAGGTTCTGGGTGAAAATTTTCTTCGCTAGGAAATAGGAGTAAAATACACAAGAAAGGATTTGCTGCGAAGTGAGGTGAATTAATTCACCATTTAAGGGTAAAGTGTGAAATTTATGGCTATGAGTAATGTATGTTACAGAATGATTTAAAAGATTTTTCAGAAAAGAAAATATTTCAAGTGTAAAAAGTGAAATAAATTAAGCATAGGGCAAGTATTCCAGATATGGGTGCATGGGTGATATTTTTCTCCTTGATAAAGTGAATTAAATAATCATTGTTTAAGAGCTCTTCTTGGATAGAAAGTGGAATATTTTACTTTGCTAAAAGTGAAAATAATTTGCAGCATAATATAAGAATATAAAAGAGGATTTTCAGAGGCAGAGGCATTTTTACACAGTTGAGTGAAAATGGTGAAATTATCCACATGGGAAAATTTTTAGTTGCTGAACAACTTGGGACAAAGGTAGAATTCAGAGGAAAAATGGTTGCAAAGGAAGGGAGATGATAAAAGCTTTGCATTTTTATTAATCAATGGGAAAGAAACTTCCAGATGGCATCTCCAGATCAATTCTTGGGCTTCTTCTGAAGGTTTCTATTCTTCTCTCATTGTAAAGGGTTATGAATTCTTGTATGGGGTTGGATGGATAGAAAATGTTGAGTTCTGAGTCATAAATGGAGTTTGTAAAGCTTCTGTAGACATGCAAAATTCACATTATGCATTCGATCAGATTCGGTCAAATTAGCTCTTACACTAGGCAAATTCATCACTTTCATCCATTCATTAAATAAGTTCATTTATCAAATAAATCTTAGCATTCAACCTTCACCTTCATCATCCATTTAATTAAATAAATCAAAAAGCCATTTAAATCAAATCCTAAATCATATTCCATCAATTTCCTGATTTAAATAAATCAATTATCAAAGTCCAAAATGTCAACTCACCTAATCAGCATTAAATCAGCATAATCTTCATCTAATCCTAATCTAATACTAATCACATCCCACTTGCATTATCTAGACCTAGCCACTTGCACAATAAATCAATTTTATTGATTTATTAAAATCTCATTTTCTCTCAACATGATAAGTCAAATAGGGCATTTATTGCTCTTCTTTCTTGTCCCCCTCTCAAAATTAATTGCAAATTTGAATTCAAAATTTCCCCCTCTTGGGCACTCTTCCCAAATCTTGCACACACATTAACTAATCACATGATGACAAGTGTCCTTATCTCATTGGCAGAATCTTAATCCCACATTGGTCCATCATCTCCATTGGCATTTTATCAATTTGAGCTTTGGTCAAGGATTGGGAAACGGTCACTAGCACATGTGACACCAATCCAACATGGAATAGGTAGCTTGCTTTTGTTTTCATAGTGTTTTAGTCTTTATATTATCATTTGTTGCATTTTTGAAAGCATTTGCAATATATTCCATGGAGGTATTTGCAGATTTGTGTGTTATACTAACCCTTCTAATGAGTTTTTGAGGTTGGTCTTACATTGCAGATTTGAAAAGGATACCTACACCATTGAATGGTGGGTACATTTGAGCATTTGGTTTTCTAACCTAAGGTTTTCTAGCTTTATTTCTTTGATTCCATATAATGCCATTATTCTTCTTATCTTCAATCCTTTCTGGTTCATTGATATTCTTTTTTGTATTAGGTGTCTAATTTTCTTTTGACATTTCACCGTTTTCAAATCCTAAGCCATCATTATTTTTGGATTTTTTTTGACCTCCAATCAACTCATCAAGCATTGTAGAACTTTTCTTCAATTTATCTTCATGAAATCTTACTCTCTCAAGATCTAATCTCATATTTACCACTTCTTGTTCAATCCTTATACACTCATCATATTTTCTTTTCACCATTACATTTAGACATTCATAAACTCATTTCTTTTCTTCAAATTGTACTTTTAGTTTGTTGATGTTTTCATTTGATTGTTTCAATGGATCATTGACTTCCTTACACATTTTTTAGAACTTCTTAATCTACTCTCTCAAACTTTTGATACATTCATTTTCTTATTTGAAATTTTCCTTCAGATATCTATTTCCACCTTCAATTTTATCTAGATCTTCAAGAGAAACTTTTATTTCTCTATATTTGTCAAGCATGTAATCTTCTTCTATAAAATAAAAAGTAGGAATCTCTTCTAGAGGAATAGGAAACTTTCTATCAGCCATGTGTAAAATCTCCAAGACCTTCCCAAAGTAGTTAAGCTCCTTCCTAGGAACCAAGCTCTGATAGCAATTGTTGAACACTTAAAATAGTAAGAAGGGGGGTGACTCAGTATTCTCTTAAATCATTCAAACATGAAACATCCAATTACTAATACATATTCAATTGTAGTAAGGAAATAATTCATGAAAAAATCCACAAGATCATATAACACATGAACACAAATATTTTAATGTGGAAAACCCAAAATGGAAAAACCATGGTGAGGGTTAGCTCAGAACATATTATAACTAATTATATTATATTGCAAAAATGATCATTGTTGGTGGAATTGCTATCCACAGAGAAAAATATAGAATAAAGGTGGCTTAAAGTCTATTTTGAACTATTACAAATGCATCTACAATAAGTAGGAATACAGTTCCAATAAAGCACAATAAAACTCTTCACACTAATTCTAATTCAACATTTTGCAATGCTCTTCATTCACATAAATCAAATCTTTCACAACACAATTCACACTACTCTGCTCAAATTTGCATCACACAATAAATGCCACATCTCTCTCCAAAATATAAAAAAAAATCCAACATATATATCACATCAAGTAGAACATCAATTAGGTTGGCCTAATTAAATGTAACACCAAATATATAACTTGTCAGCTCCAAACATATCATCCATAACACACACCATAATTCAAATCTCAAAACATCTTAAGACATGTTGGCATGGACCTATAATATATCCCACATAAGATACAAATACATATTCATCCTTTGCACAACATCAAATATATTAGGTCAGCTCCAAATAAGACCAAAAAGAAAAAACTTCATCTATGTATCCACATCTTAACACATTGACCCCAAAATTAGATACCATCTATAATTCACACTCAACTAACATCTAGAAACTGAAATTCAACACCACAAAACCAAAAATTCATTTATAGAGAAGTGTGGAATCTCCTACACAAAGACACTGTACAAAAAATGATTGTAATATGCCACTGAGATGAATTCAGTTACTCTTATCTCTCAACTTGTATGTCCAATTAAGATGAAATCTTGGATTTAGATGCATCTAACATCAAAAAAACTAATTTTAGAATTGTAGGGTGATATCTTCATTTTTGGAGTGGTGCAAGCCCAAAAATTGATGCACTATAGCACTTATCTAGTAGTTTTGACACTTAATCAGATTTTCACACAACTAAAATTTTTGAACCAAAAAAACTTACACAAATGACTTCCTTAACAACTCAAAAACATGTTAGGATTACCCAAATTGATCCAAAAAAAGATTGGCATCAATGAAAACACTATATCATGTCATTATGTGTCATACATTCTCATGTTCCCTAAAACATCATCAATTACAATCTCGTCAAATTTCCAACAACTATTTTTTCTAACTTTGAGAGATATGTGAAGAAAAGGGTTGTAAAAGTAAGTGCTAAAACTAAAGGAACCTTCATGTCTTCTTTTCATGCTAGACAAGAGAAGAACTACTAGATCATTGACAGTGGATGCTCTAATCATATGATTGGTGATAAGAGTATGTTTTTTAAACTTGAGATTTATATGAAGGAGGAATAGTTAGGTTTGTTGATTATGCATTTGCTAAGATATGTGGAAAAGGTTCAATCATTTTTTATGGCAAGCATAACACTATGTTAAGGGTTTAAGAAATAACCTCTTGAGTTGTTCAAAAAATGTGTAGGAAGGCATACAATCTTGTGCTTGAAGATGATGGTTGTGAGATCAAAAAAGGATTTGAGACTTTGATTTCTACTAGAAGAAGGACAAATGGAAATATCTATCAACTCAAAGGTGTTGATGGTCATTGTTTCATGACTCATGTTAATTAGAGCTGGCTATGGTATAGAAGAATGTGTCACATCAATTTTGATAGCATACGAAGGATAAGTTCAATTCAAGTCAAGTGAGAGATTTGATAAAGATTACAAAGCCTATCAATGTTGTCTATAAGGACTGTCAAATTGGAAATAAAGCAATATGAAGCTTCAAATCAAAGAATAATCTTCTATTGGACTATTGGAATTTGTGCATACAGATCTTTGCGGTCCTACTAGAGTAAGAAGTCTTCAAGGCGATAGGTATTTCATGCTATTGATTGATGATTGTTCTAGAATGACATGGTTTACTTTTCTCAAAGAAAAATCATAAGAACTTGATAAATTTAAAGCATTCAAATTTATGGTTAAAAATGAAATAAATATGAAAATCAAATGTTTGAGATTTGACAAAGGTCTAGAGTTCACCTCCAATGAGTTTAATATATTTTGTGAGAATCATGGAATAAAGAGGAACTTATATGCCCCTAGGACTCCTCGGGAGAATGAGGTAGTTCAAAGGAAGAATAGGACTGCTAAAGAAGCTGCAAGAACAATGATGAAAGAAGCAAATATATCATAATTCTACTAGAGAGAAGCAACTCATACTTCTATTTATATAATTAATAAAGTGCAAGAAAGAGAAAACAACACAAAGACTCCTTATGAGCCATGCTATGGAAGTATTCCTACTATCAAATACTTTAGAGTATTTGGAAGCAAGTGATATATTGGAAGGGATGAAGAAAACTTAGGAAAGTTTGATACAAGGTCTGATGAAGGTATATTCCTTAGGTATTATCGTAAAAGAAAAGCTTACCAATGTTACAACAAGAGGCTAGGAAATATTGTTGAGATTTCAAGTGTAAAGGTTGATGAATACCCTTAAAAGAATTTAGTGGTCATAGATGGATATGAATCAGGTGAGTCTACTTGTAGAGAAGAAGAAAAAGAAAAAGAAAAAGAAGTGTAGATTGAAGAGGAAGAAGCTCTGAAAAAGGTTCCCAAAACTCTTAAGTATGTGCATAAGGATCATTCTAAAGAAAAGATCATTGGTGATAAGAACAAATTTGTACTAACAAGAACAAAATTTTCTAGAGAATAGGTAAATTTATGTTAACTTTCTAAAGCTGAACCAAAAATAGTGAAATTGGAGTATGCAATGATGAGTATTGGATCAAGGATATGGAAGAACTAATGTAGATTGAGAAGAATTATAATTAAGAACTTGTCCCAATACTAGCAAACAAGAATGTGATTGGAACTAAGTAAGTATTCAAGAACAAATTGAATGAGAATGGAGAAGTGGTAGGAATTAAGGAAAGCCTTGTGTGTAAAGGTTACTCACAAGTAGAAGGAATAGAATTTGAGAAGACATTTTCTTTGGTGGCAAGAATGGAAGCTATCAAGATTTTTTTGGCTTTTGTAGCACATAAAGATTTCAAAGTTTATCACATGGATGTGAATTTTTCTTTCTTGAATGGTGAATTGGAAGAAGAGGTATACATAGAACAACCAGAAGGATTTCAACTATCAAATAAATTGGATATGGTTTGTAGATTGAAAATGTTTTTTATGGATTGAAGCAAGCTACCAAAGCTTGGTATGGAAGGTTAGACAGGGACTTGTTATAGAAAGGATTCAATAAAGGTACCATAGGTAGCAACCTTTACTTCAAAGTTGAGAAATATCAAATCTTGATTGTGGTTGTATATGTTGATGACATTATTTTTAGAGGCAATGAAGCTATGCGTACGAAGTTTGCAGAGAAAATGTAGAAAGAATTTGAGATGTCAGTGTTTTGGGAGATCAATTTCTTCCTTGGGCTACAAATTAATTAGATAGATAAAGGTGTTTTCATTTCACAATCAAAATATGTCAAGGAAATGTTGAAGAAGTTTGGAATGGAAGATTCTAAATTATAATGTACCCCTACGGTTACTAGTTGCAAGCTAAGCAATAATGATGAATCTCCTAAGGATGATTAGAGCAAGTATAGATCAATGATTGGTGGATTGCTATATCTAATTGCTACTATATCAGATATCATGCATGCAATTTTTCTTGTGGATAGATTTGAAGAAGATCCTAGAGAGTCACATGTTGCAACAATGAAGAGAATATTTAGATACTTGAAGGACACTCTAGATTATGGCTTGTGGTATCCAAAGGATATTGATTTTACACTGATTGATTACATAGATGAAGATTGGGTTGGTCGTGTAGATGAAAGGAAAAATATAAGTGGTGTTGCATTCTTTCTTGGATGTAGATTGGTTTCATGGTTAAGTAAGAAACAAGATTCAATGTCTTTATCTACTGTAGAGGTAGAATATATTGTAATAGCATCTTATTGCAAATAAGTTTCGTGGATGAGGAAAACATTAAAGGGTATCATAGTACTATATGATGAACCAATTTCTCCCTTCTATGAGAATACAAGTTCTATAAATATATCAAAGAACCTAGTGGTACATTCAAGGACAAAGAATATCTCAATCTGGTATCACTTTTTGAGAGAGAAGGTTGTAGGAAATGAAGTGAAGCTTGAACATGTGCTTATAAAGGATTAGGTTGTTGATATATTTATTAAGGCCCTTCTTAAGGATACTTTTGAGTATCTTCAAGAGAAGTTGGGGGTTATTTCCCCTCCTTTAAACTAGATGCATAAGGGGATGCATCAGTCTAGCGGATCTCAAGATCTATTCTTTTTTTTGGAATTATGTTGGTGGCTACCTCTCAGGGGGAGTAGGTAGTGGAATTTTTTGGTTGTTGGAATGAGTGTGTTCATTAAATGTAGTGGTTGTTGATTGATATAGTTTGGTGTTTTTTCCTAATGGGGAGTATGTCGAGCAGTAAAGGAAGTAGTAGAGGAGCAGTGAATAGTATGATTAATTTCAAAGGGAGAATGAATGATGCAAATATTTTATCAATTTTCATTGATGTCAAAGGGGGAAAATGAGACATGTGTAAAAGATAAGTTGGTATAAATAAATTTATCAAAGGGGGAGAGGGTGTAATAAGCTTTTTGTGCAAGGGGAAGAAAAGAGAAAAGGAAAAATGTATGGAGAAGAGATTTTGTATTTATGGTTGATGTTTTTCATAGCATGTGTTTCCATCAATGACAAAGGGGGAGATTGTTGCAAGTATGAGCATATTGGTATTGCCATTAATGTCAACAAGCTTGTGTTTTCATTAGTGTCAACTATAAGAGAAAGAGATTTTTTCAAGAGTATGTGCAGTTGGTGTTGAGATGGTGTTGTTTATGATGATGCTTTGATTAGTTACAAATTATGCTATCATTAGTAAGTTATTGTTGTCAACCTCTAGTGTTGCTTTGACAAACTTTTGTTTATGGATGTATAATTGAGTTATTTTGTTGCAGTTAGCTTTATGATGTTGAGAAAGTATTGAAGATTTTGATGATATGTTTTTGGTGTTTGGTTTCCAATTTATTTTGAGAAAACTAAATAAAAAGAGGAAATAGTGTATTGCAATGTGTTCTAAATAGCAGATTAGTGTTTTGGTTTGGCTCCACAATTCTTCTGGGTTTAATATTTTCTTGTGTAGTTTGGATATGTTGATTAGAGGTATTCAAAGGTGTTGCATTCAAAATTTGGTGTGTCGGTTCAATGTGTAGAGGAGGTTGTGTTCACTAGTGTGTGAATTGTATATTGCAAATATGTCTAGGAGAAATTTTATTGCTATGCATTTCTCTGCAATGTGGTTTTAGGTCTTGTGGTTCTAAAAGATTGTTGATGGTTTGTGTATCTTTCTTCAAATGAATTTTTTCATGGTTTAGTGCTTTGTAAGCTATTTTATTAAGTTGTAGTGCATGGAAGAGTTATATGAGGAGTCTTCTTTATTTCTAGATGACAAATCTATCTTTGGATTTTGTTCTACAATTTTTTATAGGAGATTCTAGATTGTCATCTTCTATAGTCTAGCCTAGAATGCTTGTTTGGAGTGTTTCAGTTTTCAACATCAATGTGGAGACACTTATGCATATTTCAAAGATATCACACACCATCCTTATTCCCTCATATTATTTCTATGAATGGGAAGACATCTTGTATACCATCGTGATTTTTTTTCTTCCTAAGGGGAGGAATGTTGTTCAAGGAGATTGGATCATCTTCATCATTCAATTTTGAGCATCTACCATAATTCAAGAAACTCTATATTAAGGGGGGACTACATGGTCTCTCTTGTTCTCTCCTATATGGGGTTCATTTCCTCACATGGGGTTTTATCCTTCTCATTCTTTATTCAAAATATTTTTTTTCCCATCTCTCTTTTTGGGAGAAGTTTTATCCCATTTAGTTTTCTCCTTTTTTTATTTGTCATATATTTCATTTTTACATAGGTATCTAACATGGCCTCATAGTTGGGACCCCTCTTTCCATCTCTTTTATTGGTTTGCTTCTCCCTATGTTGCACTTTAGGGAGGTGTTAGTGTGAATTAGGTGTTTTACCCACTAGTTCACCAAGTAGGTCCTATTCAAATTTTAAATTTACTTAAGTCCTAGGAATCTTTCTAGAACTCTTAGTTGGCATTAGATTTTATCTTATCTTATGTCATTTACTTTTTGTGGCTTAGGTCATTTAATTTTTGTTGTCTCATGATATAGGATTAAGAAACTTGTCATGTTCTTTTCTAATCCCATGTCTCACCTTGGCTATATAAACAAGGGGTTCTCATGTGTAAATAAAAAAACACAATCTATTTTAATCTATTATTTTCATCATTTTATAGAATACAATTATTCTCTCATAGTTGATCTCTCTTATTCTTTTATCAAGCTCTTAGATATTGGGTGGCTAAAATATTTAGCCAAATCTTGCATGGTGTAGAGTATTCTATACCAACTCCTACGTACCTTTCTTAATGACACAAATGAAACTAGCACTAAGTGAAAACTCTTCTACAATGGTTATAAGTGGAATATTTTATGTGGGTACAAATGTAAAATTATTGAAATGGCTATTTCCAAGCCTTTAATCCTAAAATATACCAAAACCCTAGGACGATCTCACATCAATAGGCCATTCTCAAGTGAACTTTTTTGATAACTAAAATATTTTATTTAAAAACTATATTTAAGAATTTATAAAAAAAGTAAAAGAAAATGGCGTTTGAACTAAAAGTTAAAGGGAACATGTTAGTAAGCAATTTTTTTTAAAAAGGGAAGTTTAGTTTGACAAAATTATACTTTTTTAAATTTATTTGACATAATCAATTGACTACTGACGACCTATTTGATTGTTAGATTATAATAGGTATGCAAGGGAAAGGTTTAATGTACATGGTTTAGGTATGAGCTTAAAATTTTTGTAACTAATGCAAAGACAATCAAACAACTTATTTCCTCCAATCTTCTTGGTGAATATAAGATTTCCCAATGGCTAAGAATAAAATCTAACCCATTTGGTGAGTAATTCATTACTTTCAATGCTCAAAATTGGTTTCGATGATGCATTACATGGTTTCAAATAAAAGGAAACTTAGAGTGTCTTAATTGAATTATTAAATGGTTTCAAAAAAAATATTTTTCTTACATTAGACAATTTTATTCATTGTTTATATTCTAGTATATAATTATAAAAATGTGCTCAAAAAATAGATGTGTAGGCCTAATAATATAGACTTTCAAATATCAATGTTGGCAAGGCTAGGGGCATTGCTATTTTTTAATTTTAGATATTTTGCTTGATAAAGTTGAATTTTCTCTTGTCACTATCCTTATCCAATTGTTATAATAAATTTAATTTTGAGATTTATTTCATCTAGTAACACCTTTTGGATTCTTTTGAGTTATATTTTAATATTTCTTTTTATCTTCTTTGCAACCAATTATTAGCTTTATTATTAATAATAAACTCACCTTTTCTTTAAAAAAAAGATTTAGTTATCATTTTTATTGCTTGATGTCTCCCCTAACAAAGAAAGTTCCCAATTTTCATAATTGAATTCTTTTGTTGCCTATAATTACCTCTTAAAAGTCCCTATTATATCAAGTTTGATGTTTTCTTGTTTTCTCTACCACTTCCTACTTTATCTACAAAATAGATAAAATATAAATAAATAATTTTGTTAAATTTGTATATAATTAATTCTAGAAAACTCATTCATTATGTTGGACATAGAAATTGTCCCAATCATTTGAAAATTAACTAAAATGGTGATCATTATCTTATTTGAAATGTTATATTACTACTCATACAAGCTATTAACATTGATAAATAAATAGAGTAGATATTTATTATTATCCTATAACTTTAACATCTAAATCAACATTCTTAATTTTATTTAATAAATAAATTAAAAAGAATATGTTAAAATTTCTATATTATGATCACTAAAATACTATTAAATAGTTAATGAACATTGAGCAACCATCCAATAAAGCCTTTAAATATTGCTACTAGTCCTAAAGAATTCAACAATCATTGCATTTTCCTTACCTTCATATTGTGAAAAGTTTTGTTTATACCAGTTCAACAAATGAGTTTGTCCATCTTCTTTATTTTGAGACATCTTATCCACCAGCTAATTATTTTTCATCTCTCGTGTGAAATTATACAATTAGTAGAAAATATTATAGTAGCATAACTCTCTTCATCCATGCACAAGGTTAAATAAATTCTTCTTGTTCAACTACTTATGTCATCCTACAATCAAGTAGGATGTAATACCCTCATGTTGACTGCTTGTTCTTGACATTCTCTATGGTTTTGTTTGGCACATTGTGGTTTTGATGATACTGTTGATATTATGTTGTGATAGCTTAGATTGTTACTAATTATGTTACTTTTATGATGCCATGGATATTATGATGACATTTTTATTACGATTGTTTTGGATTTATTTGGAATGCAGTAGACTAGAGAATAGTAATTGATGATGTGATGAAAATTAATGTAATTTTATAATGCAATAGATGATGATATGATTTGGTGAGGGGACAGGTAGCATCACTCGTTCGCGAGTGCCCTGCTACACTGCAAATCCTTCTCACAATGCTTTGTAATTGATTATATGTATGTATGTTGTGTATCACCTTGTTGGATGCAGGAATAAGACTTGATTCCACCTATTTGATAGGGGTATGTGAAGGATCATGATGGGCCAAAAGTGGCAATATTATGGGTATTTGTAGGGTATGTGGTGCGACTTTTTTACCCAAAATTGATGAAACAAAAGGGTTTTTAGAGGAGATTCTTAGCTTTCCACCAATATAAACTATGCTTTAATTTGAATTTAATAAATAATTATTATTTATTTTCTATTAGAATTACGACTAAAGTCCTAATTGATAAGCTAATTGAAAAACATCTATAACTTTCAAATGGTATCACATTTTTTGAATCCGAAACATGTGTCACATTCTATGCTTGACATACTATAGGATTAAAAAAAGAAAAATTAAATTTCATGAAGTTTTGACCAAGTTAAGGTGGTCAGACATATGAGTTTTTATATTTTTTAAAAGTTGTAATAAAAATTCATAATTAATTATTTACTTGGAAAAAATTACAAAAGATATGCATCACATCAAACCGAGTCCTCTACTTATATATAAAATCTTATAAAAAATATTATCATTTTATTATGGTTAGGGTGGTTAAGGCAGACACCTACTTCTTATTTTTTTTCCACGAAATTTAAGTACTATTGCATTGAAATTTCAAATTTTCAACAAAAGATTTTTATTTATTTTTAAATAAACCTACTAGTTTAGAAACTAAATTCAATTTTCTATAGATTCTATTGTTACATATTTTTGAAATAATATAGATAACTTATTCAAAATTTTACGTCAAGTTGCTTAACACTGATTTTTTTAATTTTTTTGCCACTTAAGGGCTTGTTTTTTCAATAATGATCCTACACATACCCATAGGTCTAGGCGAGCATTGTACCAACCCAATGGAAGGAAGTTGAACAAAAGTGACATGGAAGTAACTCCATTCCAAGATGTCAACTATCTTGTACCTTCTTGGTTTTGTGCGTCTTAGTCATAGCCACTTTGTTGTTACTTTAGTCTTTGTATGTTATTGTGATTTTATGACTTATCTAATGTGGTGTATGGTTTTATATTGTGATTTAAATAATTAAACAATTAATAAAATAAAGCATAAAATAATTAATAAATAAATAAATGTTAGTAGTAGTTTGTGAAAATATTAAATTTATTTTGAGAAAATCTTGCAAATGGTTGATTTCAATTATTTTAATGGGCATGTGATTATTTTAATAAAGTGTTTGTGGAGGTGATAAATAAATAAATAAAAAGATAAATTTTGTGGATTTGAATATATTTAAATTTTATTTTTGGAGAAGTGACTTCTGGTATTCACGGGAAGAGGAAATGGAAGAGACTTTCTGAGTATTGATTTTATTTAGGGGATTTTTCTTTGTATGGGGTTGCATTCTCTTTTCTTGCGGATTCTGGAGAAATTTTGCATTCACTTTTTCTGTCAATCTGGAGGAGTATTGCATTCTCTTTCTATAATTCTGGAGAATTTATTGAAGAAGAAGGTTCAATTTGAGGGAGGTTCTGGATCTGTTGCTGGAGACAATCGGCAGCGAAGGATTTGCTCTGCAAAAAGGATAAAGCTTCCACAGTTTTTCTTCAGGCACAGGACACCAGGTTCTCCTTCTCCTTTTTAATTATCGTCTTTCTGTAGCAACAAATGAAATAAGAATTGTTCTTTGGGAATGAAATTTCCTCCTGGGGTTTGAAATTTAATGCGTGTGGAAAGAAAATCTTTGAATCTTTAGAAATGTTTTGGACTGTTATTCAATCAAAGGAAATTTTACTGGGGTTCGGGATTGTTGTTTATTCAAAACGAAATTTTGTTGGGATTCTGGAATTAAACAGTATTACTGTAGTTTTGTTTTAAAAATAATAATAAATCAATTAAAGAATAATTCCCTTACTATGAATTCGGGGTTATGTATATTCTCATTTATATATATATTTTACAAATACGTTTTATGTATAAATGTATATACATACAGTAACTGGTACAATTGATTATCATTCTCTATTTTTAAAATATTTTAAATATAGTATATATATGTATATATGCACATATATATATATATAAATATTGAATGAAAATTTAATTCTAAAGTTTTGAATTTCGCCGTACCTCCGTCGGCTTTATTGATGTTATTTCTGGTATTATAAAATCCTGACTGAGTGATGGTTCAGCCTCGGCCGTACCCACCACCCAGCCAGCCGTTGTACTGTGCGGTAGACTGTGGACTACCCACGGCAGTCCTTCGAACTGCTGTGACAGTCCGTAGACTATCCACGACAGTCCTTCAGACTGCTGTGACAGTTCGTAGACTGTCCGCGGCCGGTAATATTTTGTGCCTTTGGATGGTCCATTTTCCATTCAAAAGGAGTTTCGAATATGTGTTTTATTTAAAACGAAAAATTATTTTTTAAATTATAACGTATGGTATGCATTTATAAATATATATATATATATTTATTTATTTATTTATTAATTCGTTTAATTATATTTTGTAAGTCACAATTTCACTGTTAAATTAATTTAATTAATTCTGTCTGTAAACAGATTGCTTCTTTTTCTGGTATGAATAAAACAAGATTTTATTATAGTGAAAATATGAAAATAGAAAGGAATTTTTATTAATTTGTTAAATTATGAATTTTGATAGGATAATATAGTAAAAAGGCAATTTACGAATATATGTCAGCATTGATTATTTAATTCTTGTTTTTAGTGTGTATATTGTGGAAATGGAATTTATTATGGAATTAATTAAGTTATCTTTTTATGAAGTTGAGTCTTGTAGACTTGTTGGGTTCAGGACATTGTTAGTTCATTGGTGAGGGAACCCTGTTAATGTTATGAAAGTATTCTGAAACTGTAGTCTTCCAGAGGATTGTGATTTTTGTTGAATTATGCCTTTTCTTTATGAGTATTTGATATGTCATGATTTGAGAATGGGGTGCATAGACTTGTGAGATTTTGATAAGGTACTCATTTAGCGAGATGGGCTATGCCTCGCGTGTTATTGTTGTTGTATTTCAATGTGCATGTTTGTGATGGTTCACCCCTGTTTCTTTTTGGTTTTGATTGGGTCTCTAGGGAGAGTGGCTCCTCATGGGGGTCAGCACCCCGCTTAAGGGGAAGGGCACAAGATAACCCACGAGTGAGTTAGTAATCAAGTGAAAACCTAATAATTAACTTAGGAGGGTTGGGTAGTAATATCATTATAAGATTTAAAAAATGGATGCCTTGTCTTCATTAGTGCTTCCGAAGACTAATGGAAGGCTGAGAAGGCCGTGGTCGGCAAGGTCGTGACCTCGTCTTCACGAGAGGTGTACGGATCCGCATTAGTCACCCTATGGACTGACGCCTCCAGTTGGGAGGAAGGGCACATGATAGCCATAGATGGGACAGGCGCCTCCAGTTGGGAGGAAGAGCATAGGATAGCCTATGTAGGACTATGCGATGACACTCTCCCCTAGTTGCCCATGTGTTTTACTTTATTGTGTTCCTCTGGAAGTATGTTATGGGAGTTGGTTTAGATTGTTGTTAAATGGATTTATTTTGATTTATGGAATATTGTCTTGATACATCTTTGGTGTGCTTTGTGGTCTTGTGTGATCTCATTGATATTTGACTTATGATCTTGTACTCTTATGATACTGTGATATGATGTTATTGTATTGTCTTTATTGCAATTTGGAGTATTGTGTTATGGCTCTTTGTTGGTACTTCTTGTTATGTTTGTACCACGACACTTGTCAGTTGACAGTCTTGGTCGGAGTTACTTCGCTGTCACCTCTTAGCATAGGGGTGATCGGGTGGAACGTGCTCCGCACACCGTTGGGTTCCCCATCAGCGTTCATTGGCCTAGTCTCATCCTGTTGAAGTTTTGTACCAAAAGATCTTTATACTCTGTTGATAAATCTTGTATATTGTATTCATCCCACATGATTGGGAATCATGATGTAAATATATGGATATGATGTATAATTTGAAAGATGTTGTAATATAGTTATCAACTTTGTATCTTTATTTGGCTATGTGATTCCTCATGGTTTTACCTTATGATGGAATCTATGTATATATCTAATGTTGTCATTAATAGTTCCTTTGTTCTTAAAATGATATCTTATGTGTTGATGCTTTGTAATGTTTAATTCGATGTGACCTCGCGTGCCCCAAAGAACATAGTTGGTTACGTTATTTGTATTGTAATGAAATAAAGTAAATGATCATGTATATGATTATTTAATATTTGTATATCGACTATTTATTTCTCTTAAAAAAAAAAATTGTATGCTTTTTATGTGGTTGTTCTTTGGGGTTTGCATGGTGAGCATTACAACTTGGTATCAGAGCCAAGGTTGCAAACGCTGGGGTCTCTGGGTAGTTTTGTCCATTAAGCAACCTTCACGTTTTGGCTCTTGAGCTCATATGTACCTTTGTCTTGTTGTGCAGAAGCATGCCTAGAGGCAGAGGTAGAGGTAGAGGTAGAGGCCGAGGAAGAGGCCGAGGTGGTGGCCGTGGAGCCAACCAACCGAGTCCTTCACCGCCAAGTTCTCACGGTCCTAAGTCTGAGGAGCAACAGAATTCTCAAAACAATCCGTCAGGTGGTGGATAGAACCCGGAATAGCCGGGGTTGGATGGTCAGTTGCAGCGTTTCCTAGGTGAGCTTCTTGATAGATTGGGTCCTAGACCTGATGGGGATCAGCGGGTTGAAAGAGAAAGAGAAAGGTCTCCAAGGCATAGGGGAGCTTCAGTTGACCAGGATGCTTTATTAGCAGGCCATATGAGGGATTTGATGAGAGCTCATCCACCTACCTTCGATGGCTCTGGAGGAGGGTTGGAAGCCGAGACATGGTTAATTGATTTGGGCCAATGCTTCACAATGCACCCCTACGGTAGTAATACCAAGGCTCGATGTGTTGTTATGCATTTGTGGGGTTTCACGTCCACTTGGTGGCAGCTTGAGGAACAGAAGTTGCATATGGATATCAGTATGGTCACTTGGGAGTTTTTCTTGGAAAGGTTCAGGGCTTGCTTCTTCTCAGATCATTGGAGGCAGCGTAGGGTAGATGAATTCCATGATCTTAAGCAAATGGCAATGTCAGTAGAACAGTATGAACGACACTTCTATGAACTGAAACAGTATGCAGGGATTAGTCATGATGAAGGGATGTTGGTACAACATTTTGTTTGAGGTTTGAACACTCGCATCAGTGGTGGGGTATGAGTCTTTGAACCGAAGACAATGGAAGTTGCTGTCGAAAAGGCTCGCTTGGTGGAAGAAAACTTGGCTATGGCATTGGGTGGTCATGTAGGAGTGCATATTGGTAGTGTGCCCACTCCTAGAGCTGGTTCTCAAGGGGGTCAGACACAAGTAGCAGGGCCTTCTAAGATCCATTTTGTGCCTTCAAAAGGGGGTCAGCAGTAACAATCTCAACCGAAGCACAAGAATACTACTTCTCAGCATGGTGGCCACTTTCAGTTTCGCAGGGATCGGAACCGAAACCGTGCACGTCAGGAGAAGCCTGCATTGAGTTTTTAGTCTCCACCTAGTGGTGGGAGCTTCCAGCAATCGAATGCTCCATCAGGGGGAAGAGGTTTTGGTCGAGGTTCTGGATGTTTCTCGTGTGGGCAGCAGGGGCATATTGCTAGGATGTGTCCTTAGAAGAGCGCTTCAGAGTTTAGTCAGAAACCAGCTATGTCCGAGCCGACAGTGGGAGACGTAGGGAGATCTCACCGAGTCTTCGCAACAGTGGATAATCGTCAGGCGGATCATCAGAGCACCGTCGTTGAGACTACAGGTTTATTGCATAAGTCTAGCATTTCAGTACTCTTTGATTCTGGTGCATCCGATTCTTTTATTTCTCCTTTAGTTGTTGAGCGATGTAAACTGGGGGCAATAAAGCAAAGTGAAAAGTGGCAGGCTGAATTAGCTTCAGGATCTAAGGTTATGGTCGAGAAGCTTGTGCAAGGTTGTAGGTTAGAGTTAGGGGCAATGTCGACTAAGGTGGACCTCAGAATTCTTCCACTTGGTTCTTATGATGTAGTCTTGGGCATGGATTGGTTAAGCTCACATCGTGCTTTGACAGATTATGGCCGTAAAGCAGTGTGGTGTGTGGATGATTTTGGAAAAGAGGCAGAAATTGTGGGTGTTCAGAGGCCTGTTTCTTTGAGAATGATCTCAGCTATGCAGTTAAAAAGGTGTTTTCATCAGGGTTGTCAGCTCTTTGCAGTGTCGGTTAG
>VDFB02291901.1:0-33497 GCA_007258455.2 Sequoia sempervirens
TGATATTTGAAATCATAAAATAGATTCATGAAAAATCAAACAATTGTTGTTGTTTAAACCTTTTAGTTTCTCTATGAAAGCCAAATTAGAGAATTTCATTCAAAGCTTGTGGTTAAATTAATAATAGTGAAGGTAAAACCATTGATTATATTGATGAAAGCAAGTATGTCTTGAGTTCTTTTGGGAACTTAATTAGATAGTAGATACACAATTCCATGTGGTTTGATTAAAATGGTAATAGAAAAAGGATAGGCATCAATTGAGAGAAAAATATAAGGAAAAATAGTAAACTCACAAAATGGATATTTGATAATGTTTAGATAGTTGATCTTAAACATATATGCATTTAAAAAAATAGATATTCATTTTCACAAAAAATAATATCCATTATATACAAAAAATATATATTCATATTATAGAATTACTTTAAAAGTGTTTCTTTTAAATGGATATCTAGTTCAAATATGAACAAATATTTTATTAAAAAGATATACATTGTATTTGAACTAAAAAAAATCTCTTCAATTTTGCATTGGTTTTAAGTTTGGAAATTTGGATAAAAGCATTGGAATTTGATGTACATATATTCTATTACTAAAATTGACTTCAACAATATGACTAATGACTTTATTTTAATTTTTCATTGTAGAGGAGTCTTTATTTTTTTTCTTTCAAATTTTAAACTTAATTTTCTAATCATTTATTAATTTTCAAATAAATAGTCTCATAAACTTGAAATGATATATTTTAATTTTAATTAAAAATATATATTACAATTATTTTAGGTCAAATAAGTGGGAATACACGAGAAGTTTGAGATTTATACTTTAATCCTACTAAATAATTATTTAAAAAATTACTTGATAAAAGATTATAAAAACTTTCCCAAGAATAACATCAATTTATTTTTTCACTAAGAAGACTAGTAGATGAAAGTATTTTCCAAATTCTTTACTGAAAAAATAAAATTGATGTTGAAATTGGCCATAGTTTTTTTACAATATTTTTAAAAATAGTTCTCACATGTAACACGACATTGTAAATAATTTTTTAAAATCAAGATTGTAAATTTTACCAATTTTTTTTTAAATATTTTTAAATCAAATAGATATTTTTTTACTCTAATCCATAATCCATTCCAAAATATTATGAAATATGTTTTGTTATTAGTACTTGGCATGAGGCATATTGTAATGAGTTTGAATTTTTTTAGTTAACTAGTTATTAATAATTTAGTTTTTCAACCAATCAAAAACAATATTCTAAAAAAATAAAAATAAAATTCAATTTTGTAAAGTCAACTTGTAAAACAATTAACTTTACAAATTATAAAAAAATACTTCTTGTGTATATGATTGATTAAAAGTTTTTGATAAAGTAATCTACATTTATAGGTGCAACACCCTTTACACATGGAGCCCAAAGGGCCAAAAAGAGACCAAGACCAAAATTACATTATTAAGTCCATATCAGAAAGCAAAAGAAACCAAAAAACACACAACACAACATACCGACAAGAGAGAAACCCTCCCAAACCATAGAACCAACCATTACTCTGCTAGTCCCTCCCACTTCTCAATGAGAAGATTCAAGACATCATCACCCACCCAATTGGGTCTGTCTCTTTTAGTCTTCTTCTCCACCTACTCAAGAAGTTATGTGTGTTATTGACGAAGAATTAAACATTTTTTAAAGAATGATTTTTCATTTTTTTCTTTATAAAGTCATTTCATTAAATCTTTCTAAAATAAATAAAGGCTACTTATTTTGACATAATTGTTATTTTTTTATTAAAGAAAATATCACAAAAATTAATTAACTATTTTAAGAGATTTAGATTCACCTATTAAAATAATAAAATAAAAGAAATTATATTATTCTTTTCATTAATAATTTTTTTCATATATATATATTAATATATTATAAGTTCTAAAAAAAATTACAACCTATATATAATATATAGATATAGTATATAAGGTCTTTATTATATATAATATATAACCTATTTTAACGTAGGTAATTATCATGTCCAAGATTTTTCGTTAGAAAAACCTATTTTTTTTTTATAAAACACTTAAATTTAAACAATTAAAATTATGGGGTAAAATATTTATTGAAAATGAAGAAAGAGAATTACAAGACAAAAGGGCAATAGCCCCAGAAGCCAACAAGAAACGGCCAAACAAAGCCAGAGCCACGTCAACCCAGTTCAGAATCAGTTACATCTTCAGCAAGAATCCCTTCCAAATCATGACGATGCTCAGGGGAAACATGCTCCCACTCCTCAACCTTCCGACCATCTAAATGCTCAGAAGCCCACTTGGCCAAACAATCGGCAGCCCTATTCCACTCCCTCGGAATATGGACGAAAGACACCCACTCCATCAAAGAACTAATTTGAAGAACCTGCGGCACCATCCTGGCCAGCTGCCAAATAACATCAGAAACCTTTCGATCATTGATTAAATTAACCATAACTTGTGAATTAGATTCATAGATCACCTTGCGCGACCCCAAAGTATAAGCCCTTTCCAAAGCGTAGAGGATCGCCAAACCTTCCACAAGGTTGACAGTCTGCATCCCTTCATGAACAACAAAGAAGAAAATCACTGAGCTAGAAAAATACCTACCAACACCACCAATCCTAGCAAGCCTAGGATTGCCTCTTGAGGAACCATTAGTATTTATCTTCAAAATGCCAACTGGAGGGGGCAGCCATCTTCCCAACCTCTGAACTTTCTGTCTCACCCTCCTTCCTCTCCTGACACAAGCAGATGCCACAGACAATCCCTGAATCCCCAGACTATCCACAATCTCAACATCTTGTCTCTCCAAAAGGAACTCCACATCACACTTAGCCTCTATAGTCTCCTGAATCATACCTAAAATTCTTTGCCAAATTTGTTAGACTAACAACTTTTCACCGCAGAAAATATGACGATTCCGTTCCAACCATATCTGCCATAGCATGAAAGTAAGCCCAACATACCACACAACTTGCAAAAAGGAAGCCAAAGTAGGAGGTTTACCCAAACTACTCCAAAAATCCACCAAGGAAGAGGCATGAACACATGGGCTTTTCCAGACACCCCACCAAGAATGCCAAAGATGCACAACAAAGGGGCAGTTAAAAAACAAGTGAGATGAATCCTCCTCTCCAACTCCACACAAAGCACAGATAGAAGGGCCCTGGAACCCCCTCTTCCTAATATTATCCCAAGTAAAGCATCTATTCCACGCCAAAGTCTAAATAAAACAGTTGCACTTTGGCCAAGAGAACTTGTTCAACACATTCTTCCACTAGTGAACCTCCACAACATCCAACCTCTGGGCTAATAACCCCTGATATCCCGAAGAGACAATATAGACACCCTTGGGATTGGGAGACTAGGCCAAAACATCCCCATCCAGGAGGGAACTACACCGTCGACTGGCAAGGATATTCTGAAGCACAACAAACTCTTCCTCCATACCAACAACAGGCGACTCGTCAGGGTTTTTCCATCTCGCCTCCTCCAGCTGAACATGAGACGAAAAGGACTTAAAGTCACTCACCCTCGACCAACCAGCCTCCCAGAACCTTTGACACAGAGTCAACAAATTAGGAAACTGAGAAACAATGGGAGGGAAACCATCCCAAGAGTCGGTCCAAAAATGTGCCTCCGCCCCTCTTTTGCAAATCCAAAATAAGCCCTCCTTGATGAGCGCATCCCCTTTTTTGAGCGTGCCCCAAATCACCGAACCTTTCCCCACAAGGGGATAACGAGGAATATCCATCCAAGGGATCTTGGGGAAATACTTATGGGATAAAATTCGGGCCCAGATCTGATCTTGTTCCACACACCACCGCCAATACAATTTAGCAGCCAATGCCACCCCAGACACAACAAACTGCCTTAATCCAAGACCACCCATCTACTTCGGGCTATAAACAACATCCCATTTGACAATACTCCATTTAGAGGATATCAAGCTACCAGCCCATAAAAACTATCTTGCTAAGGAGTCTAATTCCTTAACAAAACCCATAGGAGCCACCTGGATCATGCAACAACAAATGGGAAGAGCCTGCACCACATATTTGAGTAATTGAACACGACTAACAAAAGATAGCCACCTGTGCATCCAATGATTCACTCTCACACGAAATTCTTCTAGAAAATTATGCCAAGAACCCCTGGACAGCCTTCCCACTGAAATAGGAATACCAAGGTAGGTCAAAGGGAGAGCCCCAATCTGAAATCTCAAGATATGAGCAATCCACCTCTAAATAGGCTCTGAAGTATTGAAGAAGAATATGGAGGACTTATCCTCATTAATCAGCTATCCCGAAGCAACAAGATAAACATCCAACACCCTACGCAGATTTGAAGCTTCTCTAATAGTAGCCAAACCCATAAGCGCAGTGTCATCCACAAACTGTAAATGAGACCGTGGAGGAAAATCCCCTCCCCACTTCCATCCCTGAATGAGACCCAACTCCACATTCCTCCTCAACAAGTGACCAATACCTTCAACAAAGAGAAGAAATAAATAAGGAGAGAGGGGGTCTCCCTGACGCAAACCACGAGAGGCACCAAAGATCTCATAATGCCCCCCATTGATAAGAACAGAGAACGAGGTCGAGGTAACACAACTCATAAACCATTGAATCCAGTCTTCCCCAAATCCAAAGGCACCAAGCACCTTCCGAAGGAAGGACCACCGAACTCTATCATAAGCCTTAGCCATATCCAGCTTGATGAACATCGCCTTATCTTTGGAGATAGCCATAGAGTGAATGGTCTCAGTTGAAATAACCATATTCTTCTCATATTTGATTTAAATCAATCCATAAATCTAAATCAATATGTCACATCATTCTAATATCTCATTAAATTAAATAACCTTGATTAATTTAATCTCTTCTCATGTCCCATCCTCTAGCGTTTGCAACTTGCACATGAAAATAGATTTAATTCATTTATTAAATCTCTATTTTCTCTCACAAGGCATCTTTAAAGGAATTTTCCTCAAATTTGAATTCAAAATCCAAGTGGACTTTGTCCTTCCAACAAGGCATTTACTCCACCTAGAAAGTCCTTTTTCCTTGAGCCAAGTGGCATTCAATGCACCTTCTTTCCCTCTTACATGTCATTTCAACAATTTCAAAATTCAAATATATACATTTATTGACACATTCTTCAAAACTTGCACATCCTCCATCCACTCACATATTGACAAGTGGCACTTTGTCATTGGTTAATTCTTAGTCCCACATTGCTCTATTTTGGACATCTCCTCAACTTGACATTCTATAAATAAGAGGCTAATTTCCTCATTTGATCATCCACAATTTGAGTAAACTTACTATACTCAAATTTATAGCAATCCTCATCCATCTTATTGAGTTTTATAGCTAGGTTATGCAGATTTTTCCTTGGAGCACTCACCAATCTTTAACAAAGTGGATCACAATCTTCATCAAATCATCAAAGCTAGCATTGGAGTTGGAAAATGGCCAATTTCCAAATCAAATTGGCACCAACTCCCTCAAGAGATCAAGAATTTGCTTTGTTTTAGAATAGGATTTGATACTTTAGCTTTATGTTTGTTGTGTTCATGTTATTCCTTTCCTCTCACATTCGAATGGATTTCTTGAGGGATCTATATTCTAACTTGCTTTGAAGCTTACTAATGCGTTGTTTATTGTGTTATTGCAAGTATAGGATCTAGGTCCACAAGTCCTGCCGTTGATTTGTCTGAGTGAAGGAGCCATTTTTAGGGCAGCAATCCATCACCCCCAATGCCAAGACGAAGTCCCTAAAGTCCAACATTGATTTATTTTCCTTTGAAAGGCCATCACTTTTTTCTTTTAAGTCCAGAATTGCATTAAAGTCCTCACCCAAGATCAACAAATTACAATCCAACGATCCGGCCCGTGATCGAATTTTCTCCCAGATCGCCACCTTTTCACCAGCTTTAGCCGGCCCATACACATTGCAAAGTGGACAAGAGATGTTTGAATTCCTGTGTCTCACCATGCATAGCATCCAATTAGTCGAGCAGGCTTCCACCACCAAATCCACAGAGTTGTCTAACTAGAGGACACCCAATACGCCAACCGAGCTAGAAGCACTTAGGAAAGATCCAGACCATTTCTTGCAATATTTTTAGAATTTGCATCCCTCCACCTTGCTTATTTTCGTCTCTTGCAGAATAACGATAGCTGAAGCTAATCTGTCAAAGTGACGCTTAATTAACCGTCGCTTGTAGAGGGCCATGAGACCCCTGACATTGCAAGTCGTGAACTTCATGGCTTCCCAAGGGAGGCCTTGGCTCCCTTGGTTTCAAAAAGGTTTTTTATACTTGGAAGCCCTAAGTGTTCCACCAACTCCGCCCTCTTTTGCTTCAATGACTTCCTCCCTTGTCCTTTCTTAATCTTGCCCAAGAGACAAGCATCAGATTGGAAAATTCTCCTTTCCTCCACAATATCCAACACGTCCTCATCTGAGGCATCCACTTCTGATGCTAGCTCCCATGGCTCCGCCTAATTGAATGCAATATGTGTGTCAACCATGTGAGTCACAATCGTAGTCACATCCTCAGCCACCATAGCGCCAATAGTATTTGGCTCCACATTGACAACATCACGGTAGGGTATAATGGCCCCTCCCAAAGCTAGATCCGCATTCGCCGAGGGTGACACCCGATCCTTCCTAGGCAAGCCAGTTTCTTTCGTAGCCACCTCAGCCACTGGTTTCTTTGGCTTCCATACTTTCTTCACCTTTGATTTCCACTGACAATTGGCTTCAAAATGAGAATGGTTGCCGCATCGCAAACAAAATAAATTTTCCTCCTCGATTTCCACAAGGATCTCCCGGTGCTCACCATCAACACTTAACCATAATTTGCTTGGGATCTTGCATACAACCCTGATCTAAATCCAAAGGTAAAGGTAGGAATCCCCGTTAATTATCTCTTCATCCACGTTGATCAACGTCCCTAGGGTTCTCCCAATTTTGTCAATACAATCTTCCACCCAGTACTCCAATGGTAGGTTGTAGAAGTAGACCTAGATTGACTTGTCATAAGGTTCCAATTTCGCCGGATCGAAATTCGAAACCCAATTTTGCATGTATACCGAATGCCCTTCCATTCTCCACAGACCAGAATTCAAAATCTTGTCTTTTTCCTCCGATTTGAAGATTGCTACAAAGAAGCCTTTAGGGAGGAACTTCACTATCTCCATCTTGCTCCAAAAGCAAGCCAACTAGTAGCGGATGGAATCTCGGCTGAATTTAGGGTCAATAATGTGATAGATTATTGCCAGTTCGCTTAACATTTTGATGTCCATCTTTGCCTCCCTCGATAGGTTGATTCTCAAGTGGTCACTGTGGATCGCGTTACTGCAATGGAGCCTCGACCTACTGCATTCCGAACCTTCATCACTCACCTCAGCTTCCTTTGCAATTTTTCGGTCACCACCTTCGGTCACCATCTTGTTAATGGCATCCAATATTTTTAATTAACATAAATACTAATATACTTTTTATTTTTAAAGTTTATTTTGTATCATCAATAATTTAAATTTTAATCCAATATTTCATTTTATTGCGGGTCTGTAATTAAAAAACAATGAACTTGTTATTGTATCTCTTTTTCTTTAGTATATATCAATATGAATGCTCTCTTCTTTATTATTTTTGTTTTAAATCTGTTGTAGTTGAAAATAGAAAAAATCCTTAATATATTGTCTTAAATACGTAGCAACCGAACTTTATTAGAGAAAAATTAAATATTCATTGATTTTATACATATATAGATGGTGTATTATATATATATATATATATAAACCTTGATCTTTCTACATATTTCTTTATATGTATAAGACTACTTTTATTCATTGTCTTAAAATTTTAACATATTTAAGTTTCTAAACCCAAAATAAAATGTGAGTTATCTCTTACAACTATGTATGAGTTAAGAAAGATACACATTATATCTTCTTTAAAATACAACTCAACATTCATTCTTCCTTATGATGTTTATTATGATTCAATGGAAGAAGAAAGTATTTATTAGAGGATGAATTATTTATTGTTCTCAAACTCTTTTTATTTTAGTAACACAATTGTAGCTTTAAAAAAGAGAGTAAAAGAAAATGCATTAACCCCCTTCCATTTAAAATTTTGAAACACATATATTCTCTTCTATTTCAATAATTGAATTTTAAACAAACTTCAAAACAACATTTCCTTGGAGGTCTTAGATCCAAAAGTGTATCATTATCATTATGAGCAAATATCATATTCTTTTCAAATACCAAATGTACACACTTCTTAATCCCAACTCTTCTTTTAACACAAGTTATAGAGTATTTAATTTTCCTTTTTACAATAAGATACAAACTAAATAAACCTCCCATATTACAATTGATACATAAATATGACACAAATAACATGTCCATGAATAAGACTTTCTCTTTTCCATTTTCCTTTTTCTTCATTTCAACAAGATAGTAAACTTTTGTTATTGCAATAATACTTGGAAATAAAATTAAAAACATGTCAATGAAAAAACAAATAACTTACATGCTTATGAAATAAACTCTGCTCTCTTCATCCTTTCATTGAATAAATGTGAAAACCCATATTTTTAAACTTGCAACATTATATGTATTATTAAAGAAAAACAATGATCTACATGTCAAATAACTTAGGCTTGCTCTCCACCCTACCTTAATGGCATCATGAAGCCTCATAAACTCTAGCCATAACCCTGAGCAAACACATTTATATAGACCAAAAATAATGAAGTCTCTACGTATACTTAAATTTTTTTTAGAATATCATGCATCAAAATCACACCTATTAACATATGCATTCTTCTTCAAGAAAAAAAACTCTCGTACCCTATTCTCCCACTCAAACACAATTAAATATATAAGCAACGTCACACAATGAAATAACCAAGTATTTGCAAAGAGAGAAAGACTTATTTTATGGCTTGTATGGATAAGTCTCATTTCCTCCAACATGATACTAAGCTTGAATTTTTCATCTTCAATATCCAAGAGCTCTCTTCTTTCCTCTTTTCTTTAGGACTCTCTCTCTCTCCTCTTTTCAACACTTAATCAAAAATTCTCCAAAAGAAGTGGGTAACAACCTCATCTTCTTTTCTCAACCAAATATAAAGTTTTTCAATGAGGGACTTGTCACTCTCTCATTCAATCCTCAAGCACAATCTCCCACAAGTGCTCATACATGTGTGAGAAAATTTGGGGAGATGGGAAAGGAAATAGTGTATTCCATTCCATCCCAAAAAAATCTTCATCCTCATTAAAATGAGGGTGGAGTACTTATCCACCCATCTCATAAATGAGTTTGTGAGCCAAGACAATCTTCCCTAACCCCAAGGTCTCCCAAATTCGTCACTCCCCTAAAGGAACAATAAATGAGGGTCATATCTTGGATACAAGATATAGCCATAAATAGACACCTAACCCATAGGTACTTACTTTAGGGTATTAGAAAAGGTGAAAATACACAAAATAAGCCTTTTTAAGACCTTTTAAAAGCTCATAAAAAGAGGAATTCGAATTTTAACTTACTATGGGTGTCCAACCTTAATTCCCCACTTACACTTTTAACCACATGATATAACATTTAGTTACCCTCACAACTCATCTCACACTTAAACCCCACATAAATCACCATTACACACAGGCTTTAATCTTCAAAAATATTTTCTAGACTCAAGCGTTCTATCTAGATATTCAAAATAAGTAAACCACAACCACAATACTTACTTGACCTTTAATGTTAATCCCACATCACATCGACTGACTTAATTTCCTGCACAACACAATTAAGCACAGTTAGACCATGATAATAAACCACATTAATTGTAAATTGAATCTTCACAACTTTATTCACGAATCATTTACATAGCTAATTACTCATCCAAAGTAATACGACACAATAATTATCTTATTTCAAAATCATCTTATAATTTCAAATCTTATTAAGTCGAGAGGCGTATTCAGTTGTAGAGGGAAGAATGTTTCTCTGTAAACATTAACCCTTTTTCAGTTTTTTTACAGCCTCGTTGGCTGTCATGGTGGCAATTACGTTTTTAAAGCTGTGTTTAATTTGACGTGCATTGCTGGTAGTTTTAATCTGCTTGGACAACAATGGAACTGGAATTGGAATATGAGTATGTAATGTCTGATTTATTGATTAGAATTATGGGTCTGCTATTATTTGTAACATATGATATTAAAGCATCAGATATTATGTGTTTAGATTAAATGCAATCTTAAATGGAATCATATTTGCACGCTCGCTTTGTTCCCTGTAAAATGCTTTATGGTCAATTTTGATGGCACACTCAGTTCAAATTTGAGGCATTTGAAAGCATTTTCTCATCATTCCGTAGAAAATAGTTGTTAAATGGTTGTATTTTAGACGGAGCTTGCAGTGGATTTGTGCAAATTTATAAGATCCAGGTGACAAGCTTTTGAATTAGAAGGTCAGGGTATTATTTTCCTTTTATTTAAATTTAAATTGCTCCTTTATGCGTTGCATCCTCTGGCTCCAAATTGCAGGTTTTCTTGTAATACTTGCTCTGTTTGTCTTAATTTTGCTTTGATTAGTTAAGTTTTGTACAATTCGTGCAATATTTGCTTGGATTTGATTTTTCAAAGATTGCTTAAATTTTTGTTGTATGTCGTATGTTATTTGTGTAGCTTGGCAGAAGTTCGATCTGATTTTTTCAGTCTTTGCAGAATCTCGTGTAAAATTTCCTCATTTTGCCATAGAGTTTTTCTTTTTCTTCCAAATTTGAAACAGTGATACTGTTTCATTTGATTTTTTTTTATTATTTATACTTTCTGCAACTTTTTCAATTTTGAATCAGAAGAGCGCAAGCCTGAAAGTAAATAGTCTGTGACTTGTTTGTTTTTTCGAATAAAGAGTTCACATTTACATGTGTTTAAGCTAGCTGGAAACTGCAGCTATATTTGCTTCTTTTTGAAAACCACTGTAGACTTGCTTCGTACCATTTGGTTTATATTTGTTTCCTTCATTTCTCATCCAGATAATATCAGGGAAAATATAGGGAATCCTACTCATTTATCCATAAATCGTAGACGTCTGTCTCAGATGTTAACTGTTTTAAAATAGGAATATTAATTGTATTCGTTTGAATTTTTTTGTAAAACCCATCCAACAAATCCATTTTGTGCAAATCCTGCAATCATTCTCTTAAATCAAAGTTTCATTGTAAACATAAAGCTCTAGCACAACAATAGACATAAAGCTCTAACACAGCAATACAAGTGCAACAAACTTTTGAAAAGAAAATTGTGGTCATTATGGTGCTTACAAGAAATTCCATGCCATCACATTCCTTTTGAGACATTACTGCAAACATTTACGTGTCTTACCTATACTTTAGATGTTTAATATATTGTTATGATGCGATTTAATATTATCTGTTTCCTTTATAAAGTAGTATAATCAAAATTAATGTTAATATTTTTAAATTTAATTTAAATAATTTATAAATTGTCATATGCTTATTCATTTCATTTAGATGTTAACAAACAACTTATTCGATATCCATTAAGACAAAATAACTTAAAAATATTCACAAAATAATTTGATCTCAATATAATAGCTTATGGAATACATTATATATTATCGATAATAAAATTATGTGAATAATATAATTATTGGAAAAGGTTAAGGAATTTAGTTTCACACTTGCCAAAACTATTAAAATGTTTGAGATTAAGGAATATAATTATTGGAAAAGGTTAAGGAATTTAATGGTTCAATTATAATTCAATTAGGGTTAACATTATGTTAGAATTCAATTAGGGTTAACACTATGTTTGATTTTTGGTGTAATGTTTGGCAAAAAAGTTAGAGATAGCTTACTATTAAAATGTTTGAGACTAATGGTGTGTATTTTTGTTTTTAACTAGAAGAGGGGTAAAATTTTATTCAAGAACAAGAAAGATACAAAGAAGGACAAGCCACTCCACAAAGAGCTTAAAGAGTCCTTTAGTGCCCACTAAATGATCTAACATAGTAGCCATGTGAGGAGGCAATTGCCCCTTATCCACAATATTCCAAGAATTCATTTGATATGAAGCCCATTTGGCTAAACAATCAACAACCCCATTCCACTCCTTAGGAATGTGCCTAAAATCAACATAATCAAAAGACCCACATAGCCAAAGAATCTATCTAATAACCAGTTGCAAGTGCCAACCAACACCATCAAACTGTTGTTTAGTAAGCAAATATCTAACATTAATGGTGTGTATTTTCAATTATTCATAATTTATTTATTAAAAAGGAGAGAAACATATATCTTTGTGGTTTGAAGTTCTTAAAATAATACACCCAATCTTAATAGATAAGTAGTACATTACATTTGATGAAGGTTTTGATATGTATTTTAATCTGATCCATTACATAATTGTTCAAACTTCACATTTTCTTGCACCATGGGATGCATCATAAGTTTTATGTTTGGGGACTCCCAACATCAACAGTAGTTTAAAAATAGTTAGTTGTAAAATTTCAAAATAAATTAGATATTCATGTCTTTGATGAGCATAAAATTTTGAAGAAATATAAAATGGTGGGATGATTATTAGTATATTCAACCACCTACATTGTAACTATATGGTTTGAAATTTTTTAGTGTAAGGTCCTTAATCAAATGGTTTGTTGAGCTTAAATTTTTTAATATACAATGGCAATATTCAAAGCCAGTATTAGCATTGAGATTGCATAAATGAATGAATTTGTATCTTATAAAATGTTGAACATCTTGATGCTATAATTTTCATGGTTAGCACTAAAGAAAAGGTCTTAACAAGAGCTAATGTTAACTTATTTTGTTTAATTTTCTAAAATTTTGAAAAAAGTAATTGATATAATTTTTCTTCGTACTGTTGCATGAAAGTCTCCACAACAATTTTACCTTTAGAGTAATATAGGTTGAATATAAAAAATGTTCTCATTTTGTTTAAGTTTTGAATTTTTTTTACAATCTTATTCCATTAGTTTGGAATTTGTGTTTTTTAACTAGTACACTGGTTCAATGTAATATTTATGTTGTTGTTATTCCAATAAGAAAAAAAAATTGAATATATTAGTCATGATACGCGTGTATAATAGAAAATAAAAGATTGAGGTGAATTTTTTTCTACTTTAAGTAGTCTTATTGATAAGAGATAAGGTTTAGTTTATTTTAGAGAATATTAATAAATAAAGCCATACAAAGTCTAAATAGATTATATTTTGGTGAATCTAAAATTTGATCATTTTAAGATTGTTTCATGGAGATGAAAAGTTAGTTAATTTTAGAGAAGAATATGGGGGAGACATATTGTAATAAGTATTAGATTATTAAAAGATAAATATTGAACTTCTTTTTATTCCTCTATCCTCATCTCCTCTTTCAAATTATTTAAAAAAATTAAATAGTTTTATTTATGAATATAAATTGAAAAGATTTTGTATGTGATTTAGAATTGTTGGTTTACTTTCTTATTCTTTTATGTCTTTCGCATTTCCTAATTTATTGATCACAAAAGTCTCCAAAGTTAAGTATGAAAGAACATTTTTAAATTTATATTCCATTCAAAGTTAAGTATGAAAGAACATTCTTAAGTTTATATTCCATTCAAAGTTACTATATGAAATTATTACACCTAAAAAGAAGTTTCTAAAATTTAGAAAATTAAATATGAAAGAACTTTCTTAAATTTATTATTGCATATAAAAATAAGTTTAAATTAATATACTTAAAATCAAAAAAATATTGAAAATATTTAAAGTCGAGAATTATGTAAAATGCTTTTTTTTTCATAGAATAAAAAGAAAATTATAAAGAAATGAAAAAAAAATGTTTTTTAAAAATTTTATTCCTAACTTTATTGACCACAAAAGTCTCCAAAATTAAGTATGCAATTTTTTTATTAAATTTATATTCCATTCAAAGTTACTATATTAAATTACTACATTTAAAAAGAAGTTTCTAAAATTTTGAAAGTTAAAAAATAAATTTATTATTGCATATAAAAGTAAGTTTCTAAATTAATATACTTAAAATCAAGAAAATCTTTTTATCCTTTGATGTCATTGTAAAATATTTTTTTTAATAATAGAATAGAAATAAAATTATAAAGGAATGAAAAAAATTAAAAATTTAAAATTAATGTATCAAATTATAAAATTGGAAAATTAATAAAAATGAAATATCCTAAATTTACTATTACACAAAAAATATTGAATATTTTTTAAAAATTGAAAACATTTCAAAAAGGAAAAATCATTCATATTATATTTTATTCAAAATTAATATATATCTCAAATAAATATTATAAATTTAAGACTTTACTAAATATTGTATTGGACAAAAATATAACTACTTAAATATGCAATCTAATTATAAAGACCGCATCTAAAATCAATTTAAAATCATCAAGTTAAATGGAAAGAAAATATAATAAACTTATTATTACACATAAAAATAAGTTTTAAATAACATTAGGGTAGGGTTCAATTAGTAGTACAATTAGAATTAGGGTTGCCATTAGAATCATTGGTGGTTTAAATGTATGTTTCCTCTGTAAAAAAGAAGCGCATCATAGAAGGAATTTCCCTATTATAAAAAGTAATCCAAGGTTCCCTAAGTCTAATCAGAAAAACCACAATAGTGATGAACAAAATATTAAAAATGGGGATAATCCCACTATTTGTAATGCAAAAAATGGTGAGGATAACATGGCTTGACAAAACCTAATGAAACTATGTCCAAATGTAATAATAAAGATTCTAGTGGCATCTATAAAGACATGGTGACTAAAGGAGATGGCATCACAATCCCTCGTCAGAAAATCACTTGCTCCTAACCCATTCTTAAGGAAGGGAGTGAAGGTATTCTACTTGAAGGTGCAACAAGAATTAGGTTGGAGTGCATTGAAAACAACTCAAATTTTGGTGTCGCCATAGGGGCTCTACCTCTATGAAGTTTTTCAACTCCTTCCCCAAACCCACAATAGGAGTTAAAAAAATGCATAGGAGATCATTTTAGATGAAATTAAGCAAAGGATTGCCAAAGCGAGAAGAGAAAATAGAAACAAACAAAATAATGTTGAGGAAAATAGTCATGTTGATTTGGAACCCATTAGTAAAACCCCCACTGATGAATTTGTCAATATTATATGTAGGAGCAAGGTTGAAACAATGGTTGAAGGTAATTTAATAGAGAAGGAAGTCAAAACTCCAGAGGAAATTGATAGAGAACAAGCTAACAAAGTTAATCTACAAAAAATAGGTGGCAATGTAAAGGTATCATCTAATAATATAATTATTTTTAGTGGATTTTCCCAATGATAAGTCTGGGAAAAATATCATTTCCCATGTGTTAGCATTGGATAATGTAATGTAAAGAAGCACTACTGAAACTAGTCAAAATAGGAGCTTTGTTAAGAGCTCTACAAGGGACATGTAATTCCCAGCCGTGTGAACCCCAAAGGACAACAAACACCGTATAATTTTTTTTTTTGAAAGTGAAACATTGCAGAACATTGCATATGATGAATGTGTGCACACATTACATGAAAAACAATTATGCATTTACTAAATCTTTCACGTCCTCTGGGATACACGAAACGGTCATTACGAATCATAAACTTTTATCAAATGGGAGAGACTAAACAACCAAGAACACATAGTGATGACACACTACTATTAATGATCACAAGCATGGAAAATGATACATCATTTCATTACAATTCAAATCACAGTTCCATAATACAACTGCAGAGCATATTTTCAAATTTTGCAATAATTTCAGTTTATTTTATTTTGTTTACTTATAAGACAACAACAACATGATTCACTACATATAGCTATATTTAATGATCACACAAGCTACAAGAAAAGATAGAAGTGATTTACTAACTTTGGCAATAGAGTCTACTTACTGAGGTCAGCTTAACATACCTCTTACATTCTATTTTATCGACATGTCCTTGCTCCCAATGCCTATACCTGCAAGGTCTACATGACTTGGCACACACATCAAATCAAAGATAGTTAACACATGATCACTAAGAGAAGCTATATAAATCAATGGTAGTTTTTTTTTACGTTATTGAAAATAAACGACAAATATCAAACAAGACTCAGGAGAACAGTCCTAGGGGCCCGACCTAATGCCTCAGGAGCTCATCACTCGATGGCCTTGCCTACGTATATAATTCGCAGAGGCACCGTAGTTCGACAACTTGAGCTGCTCCAACTCATTGACTGACCAACCAAGGGTTCACTCATAATACTTTCAAGGAGGAATCTACCCCAACACAAAAGTAATACAACACCACAAATACACGCTAAACTCAAGCCTCTATTCATAAGCATTATTTGACCCATACAAAATTACATACTAGAAGAGTGGGTATGCAACCCTTTCTAGGGTCTATCACCCCAGACAGTTTCTTAGGCGGCTGCCACCCACTTAGGTGAAGCCGAAGACTGCTGAACTAGACAAGCATATTCTTGCAAAAATAAAATTAAAAAAAAAGGCTACTCAAATATTTATTCATACTTGCACAAAAAAGGTCACAAGGCATAGCAACATTTCCTTTTAGTTGGATAGTTCACGATAAAACATATACTTATATATCTTATAGCTATCCACCGTGAAAGAAAATAGTGATTTCATATCATTCTTGGTTAACAAACAAACAGTTAGTATAGGTAAACTTACAATAGATATCAACTCCTTATCACTAGTCAAACACTACTCAATAAACCAATACTTAAAACTTAAACATTCAACGATATCAATTTATAATATACAAATTGATGATTAATGTATGAAAACATTTCAAGGGTCATTCAAAATGATAATTCAACAATATAATATCAACATTTGAATTATAAGATAGTACTATTTACAATTATAATCAAGACAGTAATCTACACTTGAACTATGTTATCCTTTACTATTTCTTAGCTCCTATTAACTAACATTCCCTTGAACATATCAATCAATCATCTTTAGAACCCATGTATAGCTAATAAATTGAACTAACATAATATATGCAATTAATAAGGTTGAATCTTAAAGCTATCTAAAACTATAGTCCATCAGTTATTGTTCCAATATTAATAATTGCAATGAATAAATATGAGTTCGTAGATATTCTAATTGGTATAAGTATATCAAGTAATGTAATGGATAATAAGCTAGGTTTATCACATCATAACTTAAACGATGAATTTTCTAAACCAACAATAAATGAATATCACACAGGTCTATTATAAAAACCAAGTAACCAATAATATACTGATTTTAATTTAATAAACCATACCTGCTAAGTCCACATAAGGAAGAATCTAAAATGATCTCTATTTTATCAAGATATTTCTTAGTTGGACAATTCTAAAATCCACAAGTGAAATCATTTAAGAGTTCTCACTAAAACCAAATATCCAAGAATTAAATTAATATGATTATTAAAAGATTCCAACATTTAATATAACCAATTACAATTGTCTCGATATAAACCATACAATAAATTAAGGCTTATTTTCTTTTAAAAATATCTATTCTATCAAAATAACCAATTAAACAAATATATTTAAATATATATATATATATATATATAATACATATAATTAAACATATATATAAATACTTATTAATTAATACATTAAAATAACTTACTATACTCAAACAATGCTAATAATAAAACTAGTGTATTGCGACTTGTATAACTTTTGTTTTCGGATCTGGGTCTTTCTACAATTTTTACTGAAGGTGCGCCATTAAGTATTTTAACACATATAAAAAATTCAGCCATACCCAGTTCGTAAATTGTGAGTTATGATGAATTTAGTGACCCTATGTCTTTGTTGTTTTCTACAGGAAAATATTTATTATTTTATCATAGGATTTCATTTTTCCTAATTTATCAGAGGATTTCCTTTGTTTTTCACTCCTACAGAGGTCTTCTAAATTATAAGTGAGATTTTCTAAATTATCTATTGTTTTCTTTTTCGAATTTTCTACCATTTTAAATTTATTTCCTTAGAGAGGATTTAAGATTTTCACAATTCTTCTACAAAGATTTTTTTTTAAAAATTTCACAACGAATTAACAGACAATATTTCAACATATGTAAACAAATTATCTAATTCTTTTTTTTTTATAATTTCACAAAATCAAAATAAATATCTACAATTTTGTACAGACAATCTTTTAACAACACAATTTAAATAAACATTTAAAATAAAGAACCTGGAGTCCTACGCTTATTTGAGAATCTGATGATGTTTGCTTGTTCCCGATGGCCTCTACGATGAGTTTCTCCTTCCTGCTTCGAATCTCCTCTTCAGAAAACCGTGCTCAAATCTTGAATTCAAATCCTTAATCCCACGACTCTTTTCAAAGTATTCCCCAAAACAAAAGAATGGAAAAATCCCTTTTGAAAACTTCAGAAGATTAAAAAAAAGGCATCACAATTCTTTTTTTTTCAATTCTTGTCTCCATAAAATCTCTGTGTGTGAAAAACTCACAAAATTCTTAATTAAATAAAAGATATTCCAATTTATTCAAAAAGCTCACAAAAATCTAGAATAAAAGAATTTAATTATTTAAAAGCAAGCTTTTCAGTTAGATATCAAATCACATTCGCTCTTTCATCTTTTTCATTCTTTTATTTATTTATTTTTCTATTCTTCAATACTTTTTGTTTTAATCAGCTTTTGCAAGCTTTACTTGCAAGACACATTATCTAATTAATTTAAATAATTTATTCTAACAATTATCCTCAACAAATAATTAATTAAAATAATAAACACTATTTAATATTTTAATTATCATTTAACAAACTCATGATTTTTTTTTTTTTTTATTTTTAAAAACATAAATAAAATATTTAAAATTTTAAATATATTTTAATCTAACATTTTAATAAACAATATTACCCTTATTTAATTAATTCAATCACAACATATAAAATACCATTAGAAACTCTTGTCATATCTTCCTCTTCTGATTCCTTAGTCAGACTACCTACACATCTCAGGTGAGAATGGAGGGGTACTCAGACAACCCATGCAATAGCCTTGATCTAGACATTCTTGGAAAATAAAGTGAGATTGAAAACAAATCCCTTAATCCTAGTACTAATTTCATTGACATGCCCAATGATAAGCATAGACATGAGTGCTCCTACCAAAAGATACCATTGGACATTGTCAATCAAAGAAGTAATATGATGAGCAACCATAATTTAGAAAAAGTGGATATTTCTGAAATTAATCCTTCTAAGCCATCAATATGCATACCTATGAATTGTAATATGGATAAGGACTAGAAGAGAGGGGTTAAAAATATAACAATAAGGAAAGCATTACTAAAGACTCAAATTAACATAATGTTTGGGGAAAAAGAAGTGGAAAATGGTTGCTATAGGAAAAAGTTTGAAAAGATGCTTGAACTAGAGCACCATTTGAGAATTATTAAGGAGAACAACCCTAATTTTCTAACCCTGAGCAATTTTTGTCATCCTGATGACCAAATGTTGGAAACAGATAGGATGGATATAGAGGAAGTCAATACTATTGAGATAAGTAATGAAATAGATAACATGGATAATATAGAAATTGATGAAATGTGTATCTATTCCAACTCTGAAACCATTCTGGGAAACAAAGAGGTTAGAAATCCAATACAGGAAAGATCTAATCCTTCAACAAAAGGGTGGGTTAGAATAAAAGAGAAAAAAAAGGAATCAAAGAAGCAAAGATGAGGCTTATCTTGCCTCAAAAATGTTAGATAGAGAGGGAAAAATTCCTAAATGCTTTGAGAAATTTAGGAATTCTAAAAGTGGCTCACAAATATAATGAAAATGATAATCGACTATACAAGCTATAATATTAGGGGGTTGGAATCCCCTGAGAGGAAATATGTTGTTAGAAGACTTGTAAATCTAATTCATAACAAAGATGTAGTTTTCTTGCAAGAGGTAAAGTCTATCAATTTCACCTTAGAAACTAACCTTAGATTCATCTAGAAAGATGCTAACCAATTCCACATTGAACATGATAAAAGCTAAGGGGGAGTTGTCATTTTAGTGTCAAACAAATGGGAAGCATTTGTTATTAAACATGGAATCTCTCCCTACAATAGAGCGGTCTAGATTTTCATTGAAAAAGACAATAAGAAATTTTAAATGTTCTCAATATATGCTCCTAATGATCATTGAGAGAGAATTGAATTGTGAAATGGTAATATGGACTTCCATACATCCCTTGGATTTTGGGAGGGAACTTTAACATGATAGAAAACAAGGAGGATAAAACTGGAGGATGTGAAATGCAGTGGAAAGGAAATGAAAAATATTTAAAATGAAGAACAAGCTCAATATTTTTGATCCTTTTGAAGGACTTAGGGAAGAAAGAAAACATATTTGGTTCACATTGTGTAACTACTAGAAAGGTGGCTAAAGAATTTATTGCAAATTAGATAGATTTTATGCTAATAAATATATTTTTTAGCTTTGACCAAATTTGTGATGGATGTAGAGTCAAGGTTACCCTATCTTCATTTTTTGATCATCATCCTATCTTCTCTAAATTTCAAATATCCTAGGGTAGAATTCAAGACAATGAGAAGAAAAGTAAATTCATCCTAAACACCAATCTGCTAAAAGATGAAGATTGTAATGATGCAATCATTACCCTAAGAGAAATCAACAGATGGATGTTAAAAGATAAAACTACCATTGAAGGATGAAATATCAACGTTAAAAGTTGGGCAACTATATTTCAAACTATTGGAAAGAAAAGAGATTTAAACAATAGGAAGATAGAGAATGCCTTCAAGAAGATCTATGTAAGTTTGAAAAAGATCTTCAAAATGACCCTGATAACTAAGGTTTGAATGAGGAACTAATCTTGGTAAAAAATAATTTTAGAAATCTATAAGCTAGAAAAACATAAGGATTAAGGGTAAAAGCCAAATTGAACTGGCTTAATAGTGGAGATAATGACACCAAAGTTTTCTCCAGGTATATCAAATATAAAAATACTACCAGAGAACAAGTAGACCACATTTGGGATGATGACAAAATCCTAAGTTCAACCCAAAAGGAATAAAAAATATATTTCACACATATTATAAGAATCTTTTTTTGAGGGGAATAATCCCTAGTCATAATGGGAGAGGGTGATCCCACAATAGTGGTTTACAATTTTTGGCCAAACTGGACACTAAAATTATTATTTTAAACTAAATCTTCACATTCAGGCACCTATAGCGGCTAAACTGTGACAAATTTGAAGATGATGCAAACTAGAGTCTCGTCACATTTTTCCTGTAGATTCTAAAAATATTTTTTTCAAAATTTTTGGAATCAGATTGCACTTTTTTTTCCATCTCCCACAAAAACTAGTTTTTTCCAGAAAACAACATTTTTAAGAAGTGATGCACACTGTATAATGCATAACTTTTTTTCCATGAAGGATAAAATTCTAATTCTTTTGAATTAAGATTTGTAACTTCGATATCTAGTGCTTCCACTTGGTTAGATAGTTTTTTATTGAATATTTTTTCTTTAATCAAGTTTCGAAGTCAAACCAATTACAATTTAGACATAACACAATTGTATAATTCGTAACTTTTTTGTATAAATCGAAATTCAATTTTTTTTGGATCAAAGACTTCAATATCTGGTGCACTCATATTTTTTAATTTTTTTTTGATAATTTGCTATTTTTCCACATGTGCAAAACATAGACCTTCATTTTTGATGAAAAACCTATGTTTACTAAAACTAAAAAAATAAATACATAATAAAACCAAAACATATTAAAATTATATTCATTGGATAACTCTTTCTGAGGACTAATTGATTCCAGTTGGGTTTGTGAAGACTCCTCCATTTTCATCCCCAACCTGAGCTTCGAAACGTAAAAAATTAGGTATTTTGGTGTTTTAGGGGGAGAAAGAGGAAAAAGAGGGGTTCGTATGAACCCCTAGGTTCGTTCGAACTAGGGTTCATTCAAACCCCCTTCAATATGCATTTTTCTTTTGTTTTTTGGTTGGGAATGTGGGCCCAGTAATTAATGGGTTTGCTCGAACCCTAATTCGGTCAAACCCCTTTTTGGTTCGGCTAAACTTTTAGGTTCATTTGAACCCCTAAAACCAATTTTTTTGCCATGGGGTCATTTTTTCTTAGTTTTCCTTCCTCCATCAAATTGTAAACCACTATTGTGGCTTCACCCAAGAAACATACACAATAATTTAATTCCTGTTACATTCTCTTTTGCCTTGAACAAGATTATGACAATGAAATTACAGTCATTATGATAGTTGCGATTAACTACCTTTCATGAGAATGTGAAATTGGGAAAATAATTTTTAATTTATTTGTTATTACTACAATTATGAATTATTTTATTATATATGTATATAGAGAATGTGTTGATGAGTTTTTATTTTAAAAATGATACCGAGAATGGTCTAACCCTATGTCTTTGTCAAGTGGTTGTAGGATTTTCAGACACCTCGAGGGAAAGGGGAATATCATCAAGGAGAGGTCGTAGTTGATAAAGGATCAAATCACCACCAAGTCATGAATTTAGGAAAGGTGGCTACATTGAGGTTGTAATGTTGGGATATATCTCATTTAATTAAATAATTTTAAAACAATTGATCACCAACGTTCTCCTTTAGAAGTCATGTAATAAACTCCTGGAGCACATCTTATGTGATAGTAAATAAATAAAAAAATATTAAAGTTAATAATAATATTATCAACCTCTAAGTCCGATGATTAAAGATTAAAGTTGATAAAATATATGTTCTTGCCGTCAGTGTGGATGGGAGGCGACAACTCCTTGCCAACCTTGCCATCGTCTCTCCTAGATGTAACGCTCAAGAGGCAAGGCATGCAGGTGCATAACGTAGAGTCTTGTTTTGCCTTGAGTTATCCTCGAGAGGAGTATTCTTCATTCACGGTTTCCTCATCTCTCTCCTTCTCTCTTCAATGGGAATTCTTCATTTTCTCACGGGCTTCACTTAGTTCTCTCTCTGTTTTGGCATGGACTTACATTAGATTTGCATTCTCTTCCTCATTGGCACTAACATTCGCATTCATTGTTTCTGGCATTCTCCTTTGGATATCTTGGCCGAGCGTCATTTTTCTTGACTCCATACTCTGTTCTCTGGGACGTTAGAAGCATTCTGACCTCATGAGTAGTCCGCCCCACTGCATTCTTCTTGACAGCAAAGTAATTCAATACCCTGTAGCTATTATTGGGGTTGCTAGTACAAAGATGCCAAAGAGTTGTCGAGCTTCAGTCGACTTGCCCAGACATGTTAAAAATGTCTTTATTTTTTCTAAATCGTGCTTGATAATTTGTCTCTTAAATCATTCTTGAAATAGGGATGTAAATGTCGATACATTTCTTTATTTTTCCAACCAGTCTAAAGAACTGCAATTTTGAAAACTTCTGCAATCTCCTTTACTTCATCTGGCTAGGTTACCTTTTTATATTTCTAAAGAATCTGTGTAGGTTTCTAGCTTGTAACCATGATTTTACTTCTATGTCTTCCTCTCCTCTTTTTTACTTTAATAAAATAAGAGTTTTGTAAAAACTAACATCTTAGAGTTAACAGAGAAGCAACTATATTGCCAACTTCAGCTGAAAGGCAACTAAATAACTAACATTCTAGAGTTTTCCCAAACAATAGATAACGAACTGAAAAGAGAATAACTGCTAGGGCATCATTATCTATCTTTTAGAACAAAGTAAAGGAAATAACAATCTAAATTTTCTATTCAAAATTTACATTTAGCAATACATCAATTAAATAACATTAATTGTATTAATTTAAAGTAACTTAAATAAACAATTATTTGTACCTAAAATTATGGAAGAGAGAAACACATTATGCAATCATCATGATGTTGAAATGTTGAACATCTTTAACAAGAGAAAAGAGAAATATCATCAAGGTCTTTTCCGCTCAACCAAGACCTACTTGTCTCCCGTTCTTCTTCCAATTGAAAAAACCCAACCTTTCACGAGGACAATCAATAAGGAATCACAAACTTACATTATACCATTTTGAGCCTAGTGCTATGTACCTATACCTCTAGTTGATCTCCCCTCTATAGGTACCTCCTAACCAGAGAGATCATTCTGACTAGGGTATATCTGGCCATGAAAAACTGACATCTGCCTAATTGGCATTTTACCTTAGCCAAGGATTTCCATAATCTAGCACATAACTCGTGCAGTCAGCCATCACCCTTGCTCAACATCTAGATCTCTTATCTGAGACATATATTCTTTAAGTTCATGTTTTAATCTTTTTCTTTAGTTATTCAAAAGTAAACAATACTATGGTTCCATAATCAGATTTATCATGCACATGATTTGATTGAATTAGATTAACAATATTTCATGAGAGAAGAATATAGTTCAACTCCATTCATATGACAATTTTTTTTAAAGGTATAGAAGAGCAAGATTCGGCTCTAACTTATTATCAAGTAAATAAATAGATGGCAAAGATTCAGCCCCATTGTTTTAGTTAAAAAATGAAGCTACAGATGAACATGCATTCAAGACTGAACTTAGGATTCAAGGAAAATTTTATCAATTACTTTTCTGAAGGCAAGGCAGATTCTTATACAAAAGAACAACGACATGATCGCCATAGAAGCTTATAGCAACTTATCAAACATTGACACAAGTTTTAATCTTTAACAGGGTTCACATCAACAACAAGAATCTACACAAAGGCCTTAGCTCTAAATTCATCACACACATCAAACATCTGCAAGTATCAATTACTAGAATACAATAAAACAAATAGTACTTGCTTGAGAAAAAAACAAGAGCCCAAATCGAAGATGATATTTACTGAGAGCTTGTCAAGAAAAAAATATTTCAATCTATTGAAGATTGACAACCACAAGATTGGTGATCTCAACTACGAACTGAGCTTCAATAAGAATCCACAGAGTCAAAGCTAGGTCGATGTATGAAAATAGAATGAGTGATAGATCAAACAAAATGAAAAATAAGGTGATGCAACAAGGACTTTCCCTAATGCTACTGTGTCAACTTATTGAGAGAGAGAGATAAAGATTTAGAGCCAAGGACAGTATGAAAATAATGAAAACAAGTTCGATGAAGGAGGAGAAACTAAGAACTTTGATAGATGGAGAGAATTGAATGCTTCATACCCAAAATCATTCAATGATTCCCCCCCCCCCAAGAAAGAGAAAGAGCCTCCGCCAAGTATTCGACTTCCATTCTTGTAAAGTCCATGCATGGACGTCGAGTTCTTGGTAGGGTGGTGGTTATAAGACTATTCCATTTTATTTAGAGTAATTTAAATATGATTTAAAAGGTTCCATCGAGCAAGAGAGGTGGTCACGCCTTTACAAATATTTAACTTTATTAAAAATATAAGGTGCTTAGTTATCAAAATTCTTGACCAAGGCAATAATTCAGTGTAAGCCTGGCTTACAACATAATGATAATTCATGTTTCTTTATTGGTTTTGTCCTCTCCTTGATGATATTTCCCTTTTCCTCAAAGAACTGGCTATCCTGTAACCAATTGACAAGAAAAACTAGGATTAGATAGTTTCGAATAATTCATAATAATAGTTTATATCCAATTATTCAATCATAATTCATAACATTTTATTTACAATTTCATGCAAGGAAAATCATTCATGTTGCACATACAATTTATATTAAGAAATTTAAAACTTCTTCTCGCAAATCACATTCACATGAAAGCAGTTACTTGCAACTAACATTGCATTCAAAATACAAAACCAAAAACATATTCTCAATGTAAGGGATGTAACAAGTTTAATCTTGGTTCTAAATCAGGGTCTGAATCTTTAACTATAATCATTGAGTCTTGGCTAGTTGATATATATTTCTTTCTTTTGGTTTGAACCAGCCTTGAACACCCAAAACCTTTGATTCAAAATACTTTGAGAATCTTTCATTAATGCTTGACTTGAAGTTGACATCTTACTCTATTCTTTAGCCTTGGATTTGGTCAGATCATTAGTTTCCTATCCATCACAACTAACTAGAATTTAATATAACTGAAGAGTCCTTCAATACTATCTTAAGTCCACATTCTCTCCTCTAAAGTATGAAATAAGTTTCCTCTCTTGATTGTAAAAGAAAGAATTAAGATTTGAGTCTCTGATAGTATTAACTCTATGGTTATGAATTTAAATGTCGAGTAAGGGTGAGAGTGCTGACAATATGAGAAACATGCTCATTATTGATAAAATCCTTGGCCAAGGTTATGATGCTTAGATTAAGCATTTGTTAGCCATCGAGAATCGGATATACCCCTGGTCAGAATGGTCTTTCTAGTTAGGAGAACCTATAGAGAAGGATCAACTAGGGTAGTATAGGTTCTTGACGTGTACCAAACTCAAATGGCACGTTGGTAATTTGCGAGATCCTTTATATTGAATTCCCTCGTGAAGGGTTGGGTTTCTTCAATTGAAGAAACACGAGAGACTAGTAGGTCTTTGGTTGGGTGGAAAAGCCCTTGATGATATTTCTTTTTCCCTTGAAGACAAAGTCTTGTTCAAGCATTCCAGCAAGAAGCCTTCAGACTGTACTTTCTTATAACTCTCTCTCTCTCTCTATTTCACTTATATTCACTTCATAAAGTTTGGTTCATTGCTACAATAAATGCTCTATTTATTTCAAAAGTAATGGAAAAGTTAGTTCATAATCAATTGTGGTTTCTAGTTATATAAGATGTTAATTGTTCCTTTTCAGTTGAAATTGAAAAACTAAAAGTTAGTTGATGAACGTTAAAGTAGTTTTAATATTGTTCAAATTGTTTATTTTTCCTATTCATTATTGCAAAGGAAACTCTTGTAAGGAAAACTAGTTAGTTACACTTTAGTTGAATCCAATAGTTAGTTACCATTCTTAAACTGTAGATTAGTTAGAGTGTTACAATTCCCAAGAAGTAACTGAAATAAAGTTTGGTTCATTGCTACAATAAATGCTCTATTTATTTCAAAAGTAATGGAAAAGTTAGTTCATAATCAATTGTGGTTTCTAGTTATATAAGTTGTTAATTGTTCCTTTTCAACTGAAATTGAAAAACTAAAAGTTAGTTGATGAACGTTAAAGTAGTTTTAATATTGTTCAGATTGTTTATTTTTCCTATTCGTTATTGCAAAGGAAACTCTTGTAAGGAAAACTAGTTAGTTACACTTCAGTTGAATCTGGTAGTTAGTTACCATTCTTAAACTGTAGATTAGTTAGAGTGTTACAATTCCCAAGAAGATCACAAATGACACTGTAGAAACCTTGAATAAGAATGTTTAAAAAGAATAAATTCTAAATGCTATTCAAAAAATAAATAATGATAATATCCCTAGAGCTGATGGGCTTCCAATTGAGTTCTATAAAAAAAAAAAGAAGAGACTGTATTAGAAAGGACATGTTGCAAGTCTATTCTAAAGCCATAGAAAAAGGATCCCTAGGATTTAACATCAATAAAGGAATTATCAAGCTATTCCCTAAAGATAAGGAGAAGACACTAATTAAAAATTGGAGACCTATTACCCTTCTTAATATCTCATTCAAAATTCTGGAAAAAAAGGTGGCCCTTAGATTGGTGGATATCCTCCCTAAATTTATTAGCCCTACACAAACATGATTCATTAAGGGTAGATACATTTTGAAGAATCTCATTTCTAGTTGGGAAGCAATGGAGTGGGCTAAAACCTCCAATCAAAACACTAGAATTCTTCTATTAGACTTTATAAAGGCCTATGACAGGGTTGAGTGGTCCTTTCTAATGATGTCACTTGAATCATTTGGTTTTCCAAGTGGATTTTGACAAATGGTGAGGACTCTATTGAATGATGATGTTTCTCAATTAGATGTTAATGGATCGTTTTGATCAATTCATCCCGCAAAGATCAATTAGGCAAGGTTTCCCTCTTGTCCCTACCTTGTTTGTGATAGCATCTGATGCTATCTTCTACCTTCTAAGGGACACTAATTTGTCACCTAAATTAAGAGGCCTATCTCTCCCTAATGGAGATGAACTCTTAAGCATCTAATTTGTAGATGACATAAAAATTTTGTTAACCTTGAAGAAAGAATTGTGGATTGTCTTATGCGTAAAATCAATTTGTTTTATGAATCTTTTTGAGCTAAAATTTCTAAGGAAAAATCTATAATGCTTAGTTTAGACAAGTCCCCTCCTAACTGGTTTAGTAGGTTTGAGTTTCAATGGGGAGGACCTAAAAATAGGTTAGGTACCTTGGAATTCCATTTGTTGTTAGTCCTTGTTTGAAGGACATGTGGGATTGGAGTAAGGAAAAAATAGAAAAAAATTATCAATGGAACAAACACTATTTACCCTTGGGTGACAGGTTTTAGGTGTGTCAAAAAAATCATCTTCTTACAACCTGTATTATTCCTCTATTTGGTTATTTAGTAGCTACCAGATAAATGAAATTAAAAAAAAGATCAGATAATTTCTATGCTTAGATGGGAAATGTATTAATAGAAGACATTTTGTTAAATGGGAATGGTATTGCTTAGAAAAGTTGGAGGGAGGTCTAGGTTTGAGAGACTTAAAGAAACATGACATCTCCTAAGCTGGCAAGTGGATCTTTAAAGCCTTAAATGGAACCAAGCCTTGGAACATTTTAATAATGAATATCATCCAATCAATTGTTCCAAAATAAGCAAGAAGTTGGAAACAACTCCTAATAAATGGCATTATTTTTGGAAAGTTTCCAATAGTTCCTGTTGGATCCAATGTGTTCAAGAGTATATGGAAAGCTTGGGAGGTCATTAAAAATCATTTTAAAATTTATGAGTTCTTGATTCAAAACAAGGGAACTTTGAGCTATGATAGGTCAATCTAGTGGAGCGTTGAGAATAAAAACAAACCCTTTTCCTTACTTCAAGGTTTCTCAACAAAAGAATGACATTTAAAAGGTATCATATGCTTTAATGACATACTATGTAATAACCAACTAAAGTCTTGGACTGATTTATTTGTTGAATTTAATCTCCCTACATCTCATGGGAGGGATTACTTTGAACTTAGGGAAGCTTGTAGGATCATTCAATTTCCTATTTGCAAAATAAATGACAAGGTATTTTTGGATAACATCACTTGGGCTAAGGGCACTAAGGTTCTAAATTTAAAACCAAAAATAATTTATAAAGCAGTATTTTACTCCAAGGACCTCTGCAAACATCTAAATAGATCTTGTTTAATCTGGATCTACTTGGGGCACAATGGTAAAAAATCTTCAAAATCATGTGGTCTAATATCTTATAACCAGAGATTGCTTACTTTAAATGGTTACTCTTGTTGCAAGAACTTCCCCTCGCTCCATCTTCTTTCTTACTGAATACTTGTGAAATTTATAAGTAGCTTGAGAGTATTAGGCACATCTTCTTTGATTGTTTGTTTGCAAAAGAGATTTAGAACATGTTCTTATTTGACCTAGTGGGATGGGGAGATAAAGGAAATATTAATTGGTAGGAAATTATATTTGGTTCTATAGAAGGATTAAGTAATTCTTATAATCTATTTTGTGGCTTATTTTGTCAACTAATATTTTATGGGCAATTTGGAAGGCTAGAAATGAGGATATTTTCAAGGGTACTACAAGATTACTTACCAAGTCTTTGAGAAGAATCATGTTTACAATATTTATGTGCAGGTGACAATCACAATGGAGATATCAAAACCAAGTTTTTGAATCTGCTAAAGGAAGGAACTATGGATATCAATAAGACATGTTAAATATGGAATACATTGCCCTTTCAATGAAGCAAATAATATTTCGTATATGAAAAGCTATTTAATTTTTTTTTTTATAAATTATAACAAGAGATACACACCTGAAACTTTGGAGAAAGACCCCAATTTCCAAATAGGACCGAAGTTTCATGTAAATCATGGGGAGGAATTCGCTATAGAGGTGGTTAGATCCAATGAGGGCATCTTAGATATTTAACCAATATGGAATGAAAATGAATCATATGGTGAAAGCAAGAACCTCTAAACAACAATGGGAAAAATATTCACCTTTTTGTAATCTATCCCTGTTTGAAATTATTTCTCCTCATAACTCTATTATGTTTATAGATCATTGCAAAAGATAGCATGTTATATATTTGAATGTATGGGAAAATTCAAGTAGTATGATGCAAATGTATTGATCCATTATCATATCAGGTCGATAAGACCCTACGTGGTTTGCTAACAATCAAATCTAGTTCTTCTAATGGTTTTCTTGTAAATCCTTTGTATACAATCCTTAATACAAAAAAAATTCCTATATCAAATTTTGTTTAAAAAAGAAGGAACTGTGGATATCAAAAGCCAAAGGTTAAATATGGAAGACATTGGCCTTTCAATGAAGAAAAAAATGGAAAAGTCAAGTAGTATGATGCAAATGTATTGATCCATTATCATATTAGGTTGATAAGACCCTGTGTGGTCTACTAACAATCAAATCTGGTTCTTCTTATGTTTTTGTTGTAAATCTTGTGTATATGATCCTTAATACAAAAAAGATCTTATGTCAAATTTTGTTTAAAAAAGAAGGAACTGTGGATATCAATTAGACAGAGGTTAAATATGGAAGACATTGGCCTTTCAATGAAGCAAACAATATTTCATATATGAAAAACTATTTAGAATTTAAAAAAAAAAGTATAACAAGAGATACATAGTTGAAACATTGGAGAGAGACCTTAACTTCCAAACAAGACCAAAGTTTCATGTAAATCATGGGGAGGAATTCACTATAGAGGTGGTTAGATCCAATGAGGACATCTTAGATATTGAACCAATATGGAATGAAAATGAATCATATTGTGAAAGTAGGAACCTTTGAACATTAGTGGGAAAAATATTTTCCTTTTTGTAATCTATCCCTATTTGAAATTGTTTCTACTCATAACTCTATTATGTTTGTTGCAATATTTTCGCCCTTGGTCTCCTTGTGTTGTGTAGCACAGTGCTTGGGTTCATGACATGGCTTAACTGCCTCCTATGGATCTTGGATCTTGTATGAATTTGGCGGTTTTATCGAGCATTGACAAGTTGATCTTTTGGTGCAAATGCAACCGCTTGTGCAACAATTGGTATCAAATCTGAGGTCACAGGTTCGAACCACTCGCTTGTGCTAGGGAGGATTTTTGCAAGAGTTTTTCCATTGGTCTCCTTGTGTTGTGAAATGCGGTACCACTTGTGTCGTAAGCTTAATTGCCTCACATGGATCTTGGATCTTAGCTCTTGTATAAATCATGAGTTAATATTGAGCATTTGGTAGATGCGATCTTTTAGTGCATGACAAGCCCTTATATACAACAATGTTTACAAATCATTGCAAAAGACAACATATTATATATCACTATGTATGGGAAAAGTCAAGTAGTATGGTGCAAATGTATTGATCCATTATCATATTAGGTTGATAAGACCTAGATGGTTGCTTACAATCAAATCAGACTAAGGCCGCAGTAAACCAATCGAGCTAAGGCCCACCGCCCCTCATTCACTAGATTATTGGACTAGTATAATATTTCTATTTTTTTCCACAACAAATATGTAGTTTTTTCTTCTAATACATTCATCAAAATAGTATCTAAAAGACACAAATAGATATCACTTCTAGTTTTCTTAATTTTTGATCCAATCTTTGTTTGACACACCAAAAAGTTTTGTTGAAAAATATATTGTAGTCCATTGATCTCTCTTTACCAAGAGGACTTCAACCTTCAACTTACATAGTTCAAAATTTTGACCATTGAAATTCTCAATATCAGATCTTGAGGTGCTATGATGACTTCTACAATACATATCCTTAGATTTTCACATAATTAATAAAAGCTCCCATTGCAACTAGAAACACAATCAGCAAGAAAAGGCATCCCTTTTTTGCCAACAAGCCTTCATCATTTGGATTTGATACCAAATGAAGAAATCACCAGTTAGTAATTGTAAATTATGTAATCAAATTAGAGACTTAGTTTTCTATATCAATTCTCTTAGAAATAAAACTATGGAAGAATAAAGAATAGGCATTATTTGAAAACACGAGGCACAAATTTTAACATGGGAAGCCTTTTAGGAAAAAAACGAACACCAAAAAGAGAAACAATTATATTAACCTGTAAAATATAGATTCTAAATACAAATAGTTATCTCCTTATGTCACCATCCTCAATTTTTATACATACAATGTACAACCTCTACACATACACTTCATCAATCTCCATTCATTTACGATATTGATACGATTAGAGTTGTTTCACGAAATCCCAATAGAATCCTTAGTCTAATCGTCTTTGGAATATTAACTATTGAAACTTGAATGAAAACCATGCCATGACATTAGCTTTGCTACATGTCACTCCCATTAGGTTTACCCAACTCATAAAAGGTTGTCAATCTAGAGATTCTTATGATTGGTCCAAGTCATCAGTTGTTAACAATACATTTGCTATGTTGAAAAAAACACTATACTGTAGTACAACAATATATTTTGCAGTACTGCCAAGGCCATTCACATGACTTGTGGTAATGCTACCATGGTCTGTGACTCTATGATATACTAGAGCACCTTCCAGATCACCCAACTATCTTTTGAAGGTGTCACACACTCTGGACAACAATGTCACACGTACTCCAATAGTTCACTTTGCATAAGATGCAATAACCATACTATATCCAATTTTTTTGTGGTTTCTACCATGGCTTTAGTAGGGTCCAACACAACTCCAAGCCAAATCGCAAAGGCTAACTCATATCGCAAATTTCCCAAAATCCAACACCAACCTATTGTCTATGACTAAATTGGATGTTGTTTGTCTCTATGAACAAGAAACTCTTTGCGGTGAATAGTACGCCATAATTCCAATAGAAGTATGTATTCCTTCAATGGCAATGCATTCATTATAACATGCAAAATTGTACCATGTGTGTAGCAATTAGGGAGGACTTTTGTTATTGTTCTAACCCAAAGCAGCCACTATATTATGCTTTGAGCATCACAAGAGTTGTAACAATTGGAGTTTCAGTACAATTCGGTACATGTGGAGATCTCACAAATGGGGGGAATTTTTCTGTGAGTTTGAGAAGGGAGGTGTGATATGAAATGGGTCATAAAGGTCATTAATGAAGGAAACACTTTCAAGAAACATAAAATTATTAGAAAAGTTGAATTTTGAAAATAGACAAAGCAAATTTTCATTCTAGTGATTTTCACAAGTGATGAAAATACTATTGTCTTGGTGAAAGTGTAACTTCCCTAGTGAAAGCACAACTGCCCTTTGTTGGAAGTGGTGAACTCATCATAATTGGAGCAGGCCGCAAGATTTGAAATGAAAAGGAAAATTTTCCTTCTGGCTTCCA
>VDFB02291902.1:0-20391 GCA_007258455.2 Sequoia sempervirens
CTGTGGTAGGTGAAACATTGCTCAGGCAACTAGTGGGCAGCCTTATCTATCTTGTTGCTACTAGACCTGACTTGAGTTTTGTAGTGAGCTACATATCATGCTTCATGACAGCCCCCAAGGCTGATCATTGGGTAGCAGCGAAGCGTGTGCTGCGTTATGTGAAGGGAACTCTTGATTTTGGACTCTTGTACACTCGGAGTCATGATCCTAAACTCAGTGGGTTCATAGATTCAGATTGGGCAGGTTCAATTGATGACAGGAGATCAACATCTGGGTATGTGTTCAGTTTGGGATCTGATGCAGTCACATGGACTAGTAAGAAGCAGCAGGCAGTGGCTCTCTCCTCGACAAAAGTAGAGTATCAAGGAGCAGTAAAAGCAGCATGTGAGGCAGTTTGGCTTCGCTGGATTCTTGCAGATATGCAAATATCTCAAGTAGGTCCAACTCCCTTGTTCTGTGATAATCAGGGAGTTCTCAAACTTGCCAAGAATCTGGTCTTCCATGAGCAAACCAAGCATGTGGAAACTCATTGTCATTTCATTCGGAAGCTGGTTGAAGACAGATCCATTCAGTTGTTGTATGTTCCGACAGAGGATCAGACAACAGACATTCTCACCAAGTCGCTTAGTACAAATAAGTTTGTAAAATTCAGAGGGCATCTTGGTGTAGTTGATAGATTGAGCATTAAGGGAGGGTATTAAAATAATATTCTTTAATTATTTATTAATGCTCAACTATGTAAAATATTGTAAATTATCTAGATAAGATCGTCTCTGTTGTCAGAGATCTTATTTGAAGTTTCTTTTAGAAACTTCTTATTTTTTCCTGAGATAAGATCGTGTTCGATCTTATCCTGTAACATCTTGTAAATTATTTATTGAGCACGTTGCTCATTGTTAATACATAAAATATTTTACCAATTACCTGTGTAATAACACAACCCCACTCTACTACACCTCAATTTTGTCTTTGTTAAAGAATTTCACAAATTGGAGAAGAGTTTTTTTCTTGAATTAAAAGGGCCTTTTGCATAAGATTTTAAGATGATGGAATGGCACTCAAATGGATTTTGGGGTTATTCTCCTTCACCCACAACACTCCCACATCTTGATGAACCCATAGCTAAGGTTGAAACTATAAAATTTATTTCTTCCATTTCATGTTCACCTTTCTCACCGTTGTTGCCCATGCTGTTCTATGAAAAAATAATATGAGTGCAAATTGAAAAAAATAAATATCATAAATTTCTTTCTTACAACTTCAAAATTTTTAAAAAAATAAAAATTGAAGAATCACTTACATCTTCTACTTGCTATTTCACTGCTTGTTACTCATTAATGTTGATTTCTACAGCTACACCTTCAAACCGTGTTCAAAATAAATTTGTTTCCTCAAACTAAGTTACAATTTTTTTTTGCATGTAAAAATGAATTAGAATGAAAGAGATAAGCTTCCTTTTTGCTCATTTAGGGCTAAGCATGGTCTGGGGTCGCACTAAAAAGAATACAAAAAAGAATAATAAAATATGGCATGACAAGAAATTTAAATGTTGTGTTAGGATAGAGGGCTCCTTTATAAGTTTTTTGCTAGAACTGTTTCCTTACCGAGGTGCTTATTAGTTCACCTCCCAATCAATGGATCACATATCTCTAGGTCTGCATTTAATGATGTTTTTGCATGCTACAATATTATCTATGATGGCTGCTTTGTTGTGTTGTAGCTTTTTGAGTGGGAAGAGTGGTCTTGTAAGAGTGATATCAAAGCTATCTCATCAAGTTCCCTCCTGTTTGTAAAATGTTGTATTTCTCATTTTAGGATATCAATATTGCTATATTATTTATGATGTATAACCTTCATTATGAATGGACAGTCAACATATATGATTGCATCCATATTTTACAGTTCATAATGCAAATGTGAGTGAATTGTGTTGTCAAGATACTGAACAAGAAGTTAAACACTCTTTACAAAAGGAAAGAATCAAAATGTCTGTTATTTGTGTGAACAATTGGTGGATTAATACATTTATTTGTTGGGTGTCTAACTAGAATGATGAAATCGTGTTCTATATGCATATCATTCTTTAGACAAACATCATTGACAATGAATAGATGGATATCAAGGGAAAATAAATAAAAAAAAGCTATGAATAACCTTCTTCTCACTGTAGGTTTGTACAATTGTTGGCATCTTTGCTGATGACAACCCTAGTGGGATTTCTGATCCTTGATCATGACAAATGCATTAACATATAATAAAATTTTGATAAAGGGAATAGAAAAATAAAGATATACTGATAATTATAAAAGAGAAAAGGATATTTAACAAAAGTATGAGCTAAGAAATTTCAACTCCAGAAATTTTCTTGTAGGTTCACTTTCATGCACTTCTTAAGAATGTGAAAACAATGTTGCTTTTGACTACCATTTGTAAACGTGCTAAACCTCTAACATTTGAGGGTTTAGAGAACCGGCAATCCTAAAAGTTCACTATTCGATATTGCTTTTTGTTGCCTGGTCGGAATCCTTTTCAATCTTTATTTTCAGGTCTGAGGTATAGACAATAATCATGCAAAGCCTTTATAAACCAAATAATAAGTATCATTTTCATAGCACAATTTATTGTTCTGTACATGTGCAAGTTATTGACATCTCACCTGATATTTTGATTCCATTTGCTGATAAGTGCTTTTTGAACGTCCATTAAATGAAGATCTTTGACTCCTGACAGAGCCTTCAGATCGATCATCCTCCACATCAAAGATTGAAATCTGGTCTACCTGTTCCCTAACAGTTGTGCTGCTAAGTTCTGGTTCTCTGCCATTCAATGCATATATATAATTTTAACATATCCATAAGAATACTTTTGATATTAAAAAGGACCCATATAAATACAAAATTCACACCTGAAGCCAGATCTTGGAGTAACGCATTGTATTTTGACCTGTAACAAATATAAGATATTAATTCAGCTGTACAAATTATACAGTGTTTATTTTCTTGTTTCTTTAAGTCATTTTTTCTGTGTGAGATTAGCATCCACAGGTTTGGGTGCATTCTCTGTCATTGAATTTATAAGGTAAATCAAAATATGCAACCTCTGGCATCCTTACATTTGAAGTGTTAAGTTCCATAACCTGTGGCCATATGTCATCTGACTCATTTTAAATTTATTGTAAAGATCAGCTTCTTAAGATTACAGGATTCATAATGGCTGATTTTCAGTTAAATATGTATGATCTGAATGCCTAGTAATGTTGTATATATTTAACAATTAATAACTTACATGCAAGATTGTGCTGTGATTACATTTTTTCAAGGGCAGCTTAATCCAGACTAACTCCTTTGAATTCAAATAATCAGCCAAATTTACAGTCGCTTCCCCAAGAATGCCTAATCGTGCTGATCCCTGGATAATACAAGGTTAGAAAAATATGGAGGGTTTTGCAATCATGAATTTTTAGTCTTATAAATCTACACCTGTACGAATGAAGAAAGTAACAAAGGTTCCAGAAACTCAATAAAAAATAAGATAACGTGAAAAAGCACAAACCCAAGGTAAAGTCCAGTAACCTACCATGGAAACGACAAATTTGTAAAGTTTTTCTTCAAGCTCTCTTGAGTTGTCATCTTGTAGAAATCGTACAGATTCAGAGACATCTTCTAGCCATTTGCAATTTCCACCACGTACCACTGCTTTGTTTGTTCTGGCAATAGCTTTTCCAGTTTCTACAGAAATAACAGAAACAACAAGCTTGTCCCAATCATTGGGAACCTGTAATTGTAAGGGACATTGTCAGGCACAAGTCCTAATTCAGATCATGATAACCACACTTTCCTAGCCCATGAATCTCACAATTTCACAATCCCTATACGTAACAATAATCTCAGCATCTTATTCTGTTACTAACACAATTTGGTTAGATCTTTTATGGACCAGGCAAGATAAAGGAAATCCAACACTACTTGTTTTGAAAAATATTTCAAATAAATTATTATTTCCATCAAAAATTATACAGTCATGACTCTTTATAATCCGTGGCACTAAAATATCAGTCATACTTTATACTCGAAATAAGTTTTTGCAATACCAGGGTAAAACATAAGAAAGGGTGAGGCTGCAGTCCCATGGAGGGGGGCTTCTTAAAAATTTCAGTGGGTGCTGCTGAGATTTTTTAGGAGTCTTTTAAAGTGGGTGGTTCCATGAATTTTGTAGTGCAACTTAAGATTAAAAGTTTAAGCTCCAAAATCTACAGAAGCTGGTGGTTTCATGAATATTATTATTTTGCATATTCAATTCAACATAATATATAAATATAGAATGATTAAAAAATTAATTATAAGGAATTTAAAAACTCTAGATGATTGACAAGTGGCAGAAAATTTCCTAAGCTGGTGGGGGCTTCAGAAATTTTCCAGCCCCACCCCAAATGCACCCGCTTAAAATTACAAACTAAAAAGTAGGAGTTTCTATTTATCAGGAAAAGGTTCTATGGGTGGGGTCCTATGGAGGGGGGCTTCCTGAAAAGTTTCAGGGGGTGCTGCTGAGAATTTTTAGGAATTTTTTAAAGCCGGTGATCCCATGAACTCAGTAATGCAGTTCAGCTTAAAATATTAAGCTCCAAATTTTAAGGAAGCTGGTGGTCTCATGAACTTATTAGTAGTACAGTTCAGCTTAAAATTTCAGCTCCAGAATTTAAGGAAGCTTAAAAGTTGAGATGATTGAGAAATGGCAGATAAAATTCCTAAACTGTAGGGGCAATCTCCAGCCCCACCCCATTTTCACCCCCTCAAATCTGCAGTCCTAAAAGGTAGGAGCTGCTATTCTTCAGGAAAAGCTTCCAATTAATCCTTTAGCATTTTTTTGGCCTCATTAGACCTCCTGCTCCATTGAAAACAGTTCCTGAAGCCCCTCTATCAGAATAAATGTATATTTTCTGAAAGAGATTGCTGATTATTCACCTCATTCATTCTGCAACATGCATTGCACGAAATAAATTACAGGAAGCATCATACATATCATACATAAGGATACCATTTAACGGTTGTTATATTAGACTTTTGAGCAAGAGTATATATGGTTGGGCAACTCTAATAAAGGGCTCACAAGGAACTACTTCCAAGATGTTGTGCTTCTAACATTGTCCCTAAATTCTATATATCTGAGTGAAGGGATAGCAAGTATTTACATTTATCATCTATCTCATATCTGTGTGATTATAAGCTAGAACTTTGAAAATGCACCAATAGGTGAATTCTCATTGTCTTGGCACCCACCTGCCCAACATTAAACTACATATGGTTACTGAAATGTTGAATTTCATCTATCGTGCAACCTAGACCCATGTTTATATGGATCTGAGCTAGTGGCAGTTGCATGTGGTTTGCATTGAGTCTTTCATAATGTATTTTTCAGCTAGAAGTTTTTCACCATTTTTATTCCATCCGGTCAGATTCAACAGACAATTTTTATTTGTCTTGAAAAGATTTCAAGTGAATTATTAGCTTTATAGGAGTCAAAGAAATGTCATATTCAAAATATAGTTGGTAAGCTAGGTTTTTGGATTTTCCAAATTCTTATTACCTACAAAAGGTCACAAGACCAGAACATTTTCCTTTTCTATTCATATTCCTTGACATCAGTTTAGTTCTTTGATCTAGTTTATATTGTACACACTTATAGATCTGCCAGATCTGGTCCAGATCCAGTCAAGAGCAACTTTTGGGGTGGACTGAACAAGTCTGATCCAGTCTGGGCCTATAATGTATTTAGGAAATAATAAAAATATTCCTGCTAACATTAAGAGGTCTAGTAACAAGACATTTGAAGGGGGAAACAAACATCAAAATGACAACACAAGTTATTCCATAGCTTTTGATTGCAGGGGATGTAGGGTAGATTCATTGGGTAATACCCCAAATCTCAGTGCTTTGATTATTGATGTAGTAAATTTACATATTCAATGAACGAATTCTTAATGGTTGAACTTTTGAAGTGGCATTCAGGTGGAGGAAGATTCTCATGTATTAATTGGAAAAAAAGTGCATTCTTGTCAGAGGACTACACAGTGGATTGGTGGCACTTGGTAGGTGAAACTGTTTGGAATTGAATTTCCTTCTTCTCACCTTAACCAACCCCCACTGAGAGAGGAGTGCCTACTATCTATAAAAGTGATAGTGCTATGTTTGTCCAGTTCTTAGCAGAACCGCTTTACTCAATCTCTTTGCACCTGTATAAATGAGGCATACTTTAGTGTGGCTGGTCTCTCTTCAGTCCTTCTGGTCGACAGTCCTATCTCTATAGTGGTGGAGTGGCCCTACTATCTATAGTCCCTGGCTCTGATGGTTCTGGTTTCTCTGTTCAGGCTCCATTGGACAGCAACGCTTATCTCCCTGTCTTGTTATGTGCTATACTGCTTTAGCGGTTGAGGGCAACTATCCATAGTTGTATCCTCTTCTGAGGTGGTCTCCCAGGTATGGAGGTAGGGGCAGCCAGTCAGACTGAAGCTGAATCTTGTGTTCCTAGTGATTGATAGTGGGCACAATATTTTGCAGGGAAGAACAACAAAATGAGCTACAAGATCACATGATACCAGTAAGAGAGGTGCAACTTACCAGTTGACATCTGTACATGCACACTTTTAATCTGCTGGTCTAAAGGCACAGCGCTTCTCTCTATACTATGAATATGCTTTACGTGCAATTCAGATAAGCAATAGAACAGACCAGAGTTGTTGAAGTTTATCCTGAACATCTTGTTTGTGTTTTTGTTATGTCAAACCAAAATGCAAAAATAAAACAGGCTCACCTCTCATCAGCATATAGGGAACTATAACATAGTTTAGCCCCTACCCTACCCTATTTAATTGCTCCTAATACTTATATTGGTATGGGCAACCTTATCTGTGAACACTGTCTTTAAAAATTGAGGTACTAGATCACTGGTTTGACAGAAATAGCTTGCTAACTACGGCAACCCCATCCACTGGTGTATGCTTGAGTGTTAATTAAGAGTTACTTACTACAATTAGATCCAAGCTCCCTTTTTGGGGGGCTTGGTAATTTTTTGGGTGAGATTGTGGGTTACCTTTGATGAGTTGGTGTAAGCTTGGACTGCATGTTTGTGGTTTGTTAACAGGGATCGACTGGAATTTACTCCTTAATTGTTACCCTACAACCTTACAACGTCTACTTAATCATGATTCACCTTATTTCCGTGGAATTTACATCTGGTTATGCACAAGAGTGTTCCCTTTCTAGCCCCTTGGGGAAACCAGGTTTCCCGCTTAATTATTTCTCGTCACCTGGTTAGCGAAGATGAACTCTCATTACAATTACAATATAATGAATGGTTCTTTTTGTAATTGAATTTTTCTTCATTACAAAAATCGGAAAACTTCTGAAACCTATTAACATAATATGAGATAAAATTACTTTTTTAACATCCCAAAATGGTGGCCTATAGGGCCAATCAAATTATAATTACTTGCTTAGATGATTGTTCACATGGATGTTAGTTTCAAACTAAATTCTCCAAGGTTTCCTTATATTAAAGCTATGATTGCAAATAGCAAGCTTGGATATCAAGTGGCTTCCTGAAAGAAATTCCACAGCAGCCCTCTTCATTCTGATTAAATTAAGTCTTGTAAAGAAGCTAAGTAAACACAAAATACATGAGTTCCGAAACAAGCACAGCACCTTTGTTGCATGGAACTGCAAAAACCTGAAGTCCACAATCTCTGGAAGTTTCTCCGCTCTAGTTTTCTTCCGTTGCTGTCTCGACATTCTGAATGCATAATGGCATTACCAGCCAAAACAGAATAAAATTCTCTGATCCCGTGAATTGGGTAGTTTCGACAGGCACCACCCAAGTTTTCCAGAACACATACTGTGTTGAGGAATGATTTGCGAAATTCTTGTGTGTTATGAATGAATTTGTCTTGGAAGTGATAATCCCAAGAATATTTCGTCGGCAATAACGACGTTCATGTGGAGAGAAAAGGTAAAATAAACAAATAAGCCTCATTAATCTTTCTTGTAATTTAGTTTTAGTTTTTATATTAGTTCTGATAAACTTGGAGGAAACATCGAAGGAGGGAAACTACCATCCAGGGTGGCCGGCTGAAAGCCAAAAGATAGATTGCCGGCATTAACAGATTTTGGTATTTGGATTCTTACATATATCGTGGATACTTACTAACTGAGTATATAATAATTGGAGTAAGTCGGTCCACCTTTGACGACATTGCTGCCGTCCGCATTTTGTGTGATAAGCGTTTTCGCATTCACGTCTGGGAATCTGCGGAACTCAAGGAATTCTTTTGAATTCAGTTCTTGTCGGGTGTACATTTCAAGGGCTCGTATCAATAATTAACTATAATGTACAATAGTTTATATTTGAAAGGAAGAACAAAATCCCTTGCATAGAGAATTTTAAATTAAAATAAGTAAACAATGATTAGGATTAATAATTGTGCTAGAATGTATATGGAGGAATCTATTAAAATAAATATAAAGATTAAATAAATAAGTTGTATTTAGTTATAAATTTGTTGTAAAATATTATGATAAATGTTTTGAAGTTATTTGTTAATATATAAAAGGATAGAAATTAATAGTAAAAATCTTTTGGGTTTTAGAAGTTCGTTATTTATCATTTTGGGCCACTCTTAAGATTGTGGAAGCAATCTATATGATTGTTGATCTAACCCAAGCTTGCATATCTAAACATTGTTGTACAAATTTGATCTTTACTAAACTCAACTATTTGTTTTTTAGTTCACCTTGATGTTTTTGATTTGTGTAGCTCACTAATGATATTTAGGAACATCTTTGGAGAGTTTGTGAGGCAAATATTGATTCTCCTTTGGTCAAACCTCTAGAATATCAATTTAACAACTTTTTTAAAAAGATTGAAGATAGTAGACACTTACACATAGTATGCCTTAGATGTTGATGCAAATAGGTGATGCAATAATGATGCTCTAATTATATGAATGAATATTCCAAATATGTGTTGGCTATCTAGGTGTTAGGTCATATGAAAATGGATTAACTATGTTATTACTTAAATACAACTCCAAAGGTGGTAAGTAAAATATTTCACAATTTAAGTCAACACATAATGGGCTATTCCAAAGGGTTAGGTTACCCTAATTTTTGAATTTGAATTTAAAAGCTCAGATTCATTTCCACATATTACAGAATTGACTTGGTCAATCTTGCAAATTTATAATTTGAACCTAGATGGGAAATGGATAAACTAAGAATCAAGATTGGTCCTAAGGAGTGAGTGTAGATGTGATCAAGTAAGGTTCAAGATGTGTGCCAACTTCTAGTACAAATCACATCACTTATACACGTGTCATTGCATAAAGTACAATTTTTTCAAAGTGATCCTAAAAAAAGGGAAATATGCAAGATATGCAATTTTCACCATTAATTTTTTCCCTCTTTGAATTACATGCAAACTACTATGAGGATTCATGTCAAAGTACAACTAAGTAGTCAACATGAAAGTAAATATAAACACTCATAAAAGGACACAAATATATGTATGGATGATTTTTTAAGTACAATCTCCCTTGTGTTGAGTGCTTCATCTTGAAACTTACAAAAGTAAATGAGTAGCATCTTATACACATTTAAAATATGTATTAAGAGCCCCACATTGACTCGAAATATTATAATTTTTTGTTTGTTTTTTTTGTTTTATATGTGACGACATTCAAACCACAACCATAGAAGTAGGATTTAAACAACTAAGGAAACAATAAATCATATTAGTACCATTATACCAATGTAATAACAATATAAAATTCCTAAGAATTCATGCATAACTATGGTGTTATCAACTCAATAAAGGTCTAAGTATGAAAATATATTCGTTGAAGTTAAATTCCATTACTAAATGAAAGCATACCTTAATTATTATGTAGAAGATGTTTCCTTCACCTTATCTTGTTTATGATTTGTACTAAGGTGCAATGTGATCCCAACCAAATGGATATAAGTCCCTATCCACCCCTATCCAAGTGAGTTATTTGGCCCACTGTGAGATATCAAACATGCCGACCTACCACGCACAAGGTAATACCTATTAACATTTCAACCCAGGAGGTTCCTACCATTGCTAATTTGAGGTACCACTTCCCAAATCATGTTATACCAAGGATATGACTATGGGGATTAAACTTACTATAAAGGAGGGGATTCACTACTCTCGAGACTCAAGACAAAGAGAGTCTTCAAGGAGCAAATAACCCTTGGTTACCTTAAGAAATACATCTCGATTGAAAATATAAATAATGAAGCAATATTTGTACAACTTAATCAAGTAGAAACTAAAATACTAGAACAAGAATGATAAGATTTATTGATAACAAAAATTAATAAGATTACAACTTATGGTTCACAAAAATAGAAACTTTAGGGTAAAACCCACAATAGTGGGTTACAATTTTTCGAACGAAGAAAAATTAGAAATTCTCATAAAAAAATTTAAAATGGTTTACCCCTTCTAATGAAGGGGGTTCGAATGAACCACCCCCCTTCTAATGAACCCCCCTTCTAATCCCTCCCCTTCTAATGAACCACCCTCCCTTCTAATGAACCCTCTTTTGACATATAAGGGGTTCTAATGAACCCCCTTTTTTCACCTTCCCCTCCACCATTTCAAAATTTATGCATTTTTTTGACTATCGAAGCTTTGGAAGGAGGTGCAAATGGAGTCAAATTGATAAACCAAGTTGGATGATTGTAGTGATCGAAATGTGCTTTCCAACAACTATAAATTTAATATATTTTGTTTTTATTTTATATTTTATTTTTTAGTTTTACTGTACATAGGTTTTTCACCGAACCTCAAGTTCGATGAAAAATCATTGTGGAAAAATACTAAATTTGAGGAAAAAAATTGAAAAATATATATCCTCTAGGTATTGATGTCCTTGTTCTAACAAAAAAAATAAAATTGAATTTCAATACATACCAAAAAAGTTATGCGTGCCGAAGTGCACCTATGTCTAAATTGTAAATGTTTTGACTTCAAAACTTAATTAAAAAAAAAATATTCAACAAAACGTTATGAAACAAAATGAAACCAATAGATACCAGTGTTAGCAACCTAAATTAAAAAGAATCAAAATTTTATCCTTTGTAGAAAAAAAGTTATGCGTGTCGAAGTACACATCACTTTTAAAAAATGTTGTTTACTATTAAAAACTAGTTATCAAAGGAGATAAAAAAAAAACAATTTAGTTCCAATTTTTTTAAAAAATATATATTTAAAATTTATAGAAAAAATCTCACAAATCACTAGTTTACATCATTTTCAAATTCCTAATAGTTTACCTACTATAAGTGTGAAGTGAAGTTTTCTAAAAATGTTGATTTCAATGTCAAGTTTGGCCAAAAGTGTAACCCATTATTGTGGGATGACCATTAGAACTTATAAATTTCACCCTCGAGAGGGTTAAGTTGTTGAAACAATGAAGAACATCTTATTATACAACTTTTGTGTTGTCATTGATGTCACCATGTTATATGAGTTGCAACTGCAAGTTTATGTTCAAGCTTGATCTAGTATTCTAAACCGGTATGTAGTTACTATCCTTCGGTATTTTGGTCCACAATTCTCCGCTGATGAATATCATTACTTGCGGTTTTGGGAAACGGTTTCTGGATGTTGGAAGCTTGTAAGTTCAAAATCTCATGTGCAGAGGTGCTCGTATGGCAAGTTGACATTACTCTGTTTTTACTTTTTGCTATTAGGTCTATCTTTGGCCAACCTAATGTATAGTTGATGTTGTAATGGATTAATTTTGTACTGTGAATGTATTTTTGACCTATCTTAGGTCCATGTCAACATGTTGTAGTGTGCTATGTGCCTGAATTGTTTTTTGAAAGATTGTGTACATGCTTGAAGCTGATAGTTATCCTTTTGGTGAATATGGGTCACATCTAATTAGGCTGACCTAATTGATGTTTGCGGATGAATTAGATATATATTGGATAGTTTTCTGATTGATGAAGTGGATGTATGAATTGAAATGTGTGAAGATAGAAGATGATGAAGTGTGTAAAGTTAGTTTACTGAGCATCAAAGGAACTAAATCAACACTTGTTAGGTGTAACTTTATCAGTTCATTCTCTGGCTATAAGCCACTTTGTTATTGTATCTTTTGTAGGCAGTGAGCCTCCCATTTTGGACAGTGAGTCCTAATAGTGAACCACCCTTTATAATATCTTATAACCGGTTATACTATATTGTGAGCTAACCCTCACCGTGGTTTTTCCCATTTTGGGTTTTCCACGTAAAAATCTTGGTGTTCATGTGTCATGTGCTTTCATGTTCTATTAATGCTCTTGCTTATCTTTACTATTATATGCATTGGAGTAATTGGAAGGTGTTTGTTCAATAAGTTTAAGAAGATATTGATTCACCCCCCCTCTCAGTACCTTAGGTATTCAGCAATTGGTATCAGAGCTTGGTTCCTCCGAAGAAGCCTAACAACTTGAGGAAGATCTTGAAGATTGAACAAATGGATGATAAAGAAGAACTCCAAGTTGCTCTTGAAGATCCTAACAAGGCTGAAAGTGAAAATAAAGATTTGAAAGAAAATCTTGATGAGGCAAATGAATGCATCTAAAAATTGAAAGAGCAATTGGAGAAATTCAAAGAAAGACATAGAGAAGTGAGTGAGCAATTAAAACAAGCAAATGAAGAGGTCACTAGATTGAAGGTGCAAGTGGAGGAAAAGAAGAGAATTGAAGATTGTTTGAACACAGTGGTGCAAAGCAAGACTGATGAATGCACAAGACTTGAACAAGAGGTGGTAAACCTGAAAGCAGATTTGGAAAAAGAAAACCTCTGTGAAGATAATTTTAAGATAAGCTCCACCAAGCTTGATGAGTTGATTGCAGGACAAAAACCAACTAAAGACAAAGGTGGTTTGGGAATAGAATCATGTGAAAGATCAAAGGCTATGCAGACCTCAAACACAGTGGATAATCAAAAGACTCAAAATAAAGGGAAGCAAACAAGAAATCCAAGAAATTTTGCTAGAAGACCACCTTTCAGACAACCAAATGCTCAAAGGTACCCATCTTTCAATGGTGTTTTCTTTTCATGTAATAAATTTGGTCACAGAGTAACAAAGTGTAGAAGTAGAATAAATTAGTATGCTAGTCCCTTCTCTGGACAATGTTTTGCATGCAAGAAAGTTGGACAAAGAGCTAGTGAATGCAAAACTCAGATGATGAATTGGTTTAATGGAGGTAGAATGAATCAATATTTTGTTGGCTACTACTATACATGTAATAAGTTTGAACACAAAGAAAATCATTGCAGATAAAGGGGTAATGGAGGTCAAACAAGTAAGAGAAATGTTTTTTGCTACAACTGCAATAAACTCAGACACATTTCAAGAGTTTGTAGAAGTAAAAAGGGAAAGCAATCTAATCTGGCAAAGAAGACTGAACCAGTGAAGACAATTGAAAAGAATGAGGTTAAGCAAGAAATGAACAAGATATGGAAGAAGAAAGAAGAGCTAGAAACATTAAATGCGTTTGTGCCTCCATTCGGTGTAGAAAATTCCTTCGGCAATTAGACCCGACATGGTCTTAGGGAGAGCTTTAACAGAAAAATTGTTTGAACCCCCTAGATATTTGGCGTGTCAGACTTTGGCACAGAGATATGTTATAAGGAATGGATAAATAGAGGTTAAGCAAAAGGAACCAGAACAAAAGGTACATGCATGATCATTTGTAGAGAAAATTAGGGTTTTTTGTGCAATGAAGAGGGTTTTTATTAGCTTTATGAAATCTACCGCATTTAATGTGAATTAGGGCAGATCATTGGTTTATAAAGTGAATGTGTAAGGCATTTTGATCATTCATGCATTTGAAGAAAGTGGAGATCGATTTGGAGCATTCTTGAGGTGATTTGAAGAGCGAGCTGTGCAAACCCTAGTTTTGGTTTTTCATGAAGGAAAAAGGTATTTTGCTTTTTTGTGTTGTTGTGGGTTTGTGTGAATCATCTCTTTGAAATAATTTGAGCTAAAATTGTGAAAATGGAAACTTCTGGAGTCATTAATGTGTCGGAAAGACCTAGACCATCCTATAAGAAATATTCTATGAAGGTTTTGGAAGATGACCCTTTGGGCGCCTTCTCATCGATTCCTCATGGAGTCATTCCTACCAAAGACACTAGAATGTATATTCGAGTTAAGACTGAGGAATACAATCACAGTAAATTAATAAACATATGGCAAAATGAGCTCACTGGGGATGATTTCTTGATAAAACTTGAGTATTCAAATATAGTTGCGAAGAAGTTGGATTGATGGAATTACTTTCCTAACTTCAACTCCACTGTTGATGATAAATATGTTAAACCAACTCTCAACATAATGCATGATAAATTCTTGTGGAATGACAAACCTCACCTTATAACCAAGGAAGCAATTAAGGTAGTTACTAGACTATGTGATACCAGATCGGTACCCATGTTCAAGTCTGTAAAGAATGAAGTGGTGATGGAACTCATTGGTGCTACATTTGACAGAAGGGCTCTTGCTACAAAGCCTATTACCAATCCTATTGTGAAGTATGCTGCAATAATGATCAAATACAAGATTTACTTCACAAATATACACCGGTTATGACATGGCAACTAATGGTGCAGATTATGATTTGTGTGAACTTCTCTGATAACTATTGTTTGAGAACTTGAAGATGACAAGGGAGAAGAAACATGATTTTAAATTTGGCTCCTTGATTATTTGTTTGCTATTCTACTTTCTTAGGAGACTTCTCAGAAGAGATGATGTGGTGATTTGGGACACATCCAGACCGGTTGCACATCAAATCTTTGACTACATGCACAATTTAGGTGATTGAAGGCTCAAGATAATGCTTTAACAACATTATTTTTTGTATTCAAGAGCAACATGAATGAAAGAGAAAGAATTCCAAAGAAAGTCAAGTTGAAAAATACAAGAATGATATCATATTTCATGTCTCTTTTGATGAGTGCATGATTGAAGTTGTTGAACCCTGGACTGCATGCATTCAACCATTGGGCTATGAGGTTATAGAGGATGAAGCCAAAGGCTATGTACAAGTTTTGTTGAAAATTCTGATAGATACCAGTGAACCTAGAGTTGACACTTATGCAAAAAAATCTATGGAAGTTCACTTGGAGCATAGGAAGCCTGTGATAAGAAAGAAGGTGGATGAAATGCTTAGAAACTTTAGCTTCACTGATGAAGAAATTACACAAGGTAGAGCCATGTGAGAGTAGATGGTTGGAGAATCATCAGGACCAAGGAGATCTGGTAGGACTACTCCTTCAAAACTAGTCGCAGCTCCTGCAGTGAAGGTTGAGCCCAGTGCTCCTGATAAAGGAAAAGGCCTGACTCCTTTTGGACCCAATACTAGATCTAGGAAAAGGAAAGAAATTCCTTGGGAAGTACCTGTCAAGAGACGAAAGAAGGAAAAGGTTACAAGGGAAAATAAACTTAGCATCATTGAAGAGCAAGAGGAAGAGGAGGAAGAACCTGCAACAAAATTGGTAAGAAAGAAGAGAGGAAGCATGTCCTTTGGTGAAGATGCTTCACAGGAAGCAAGTGTTGGTAGTAAAATATTTCATTATGTTTCATCCTCTGAAGAAGATGAAGAACAAATTTTTGGTGTTCATGTGCACACCAAACTAGAATCAAAGAAGGCTAAGATGTCAGAAGAAGCTTCTCTGAACTAGGAAGAACAAAATGACTCTCCAATAAGACCTAGTTCCCCTTTTAGATTAGAGGCATTAGTCAATACCTTGATACATTTTGAAGATATGTTGAAGCCTACAACAAAATATTATACTCAAGTAGGTAGAGAGGACAAAAAACATTAATTTTAGCCATTATTCAATATGTTATCACATTGGAAGTTAGTTGGGATTATTTCAAGAATGATTTTCTTAAGAAATTATGGGAATACCTAATGAAGAAGACATCAAAGGCTGTTCAATTGGAAGAAAAAATAAAAAATGATGCATTTGAGAAACTTGGGTCCTATTTGACCCCGAATGATTTGGAAACCTTGAAGAAGGTTTGTTCAAAGATGTATTGGATGAAGAAAAGAGTAAATACTCTAATGAAAAAGGAGAAGAAGCAAATAAAGAAAATAAGGAAAGAAACTGTAGAAGCCATCAGGGGTATGGCTGAGAAATATGGCATGTTTGGTGCACTCCCATCCAGTTTTGCACCAAAATTAGGAGAAGTTTATGTAGAGGTTAAGGAAGAAATTCCTTCCATACAGGTGATATAGGAATTCCTCCATAAATAAATGATATAGATGTCCCTCCAGATACAGGTGTTGCAAATGATCCTCCAGAGATAGAGAAGCAGAATGTTGAAGAAGCTAAGCCAGAGAAGCATGATGTTGTCCCTTCAGAGCATGTTGAAGAAGAAAAGGATAAAGATGAAGGTGAAAAAGATAAAGTTGAAGGAGAAAAAGATAAAGATGAAGATGAAGGGAATGATGAAGAAGGAAATAAAGATAAAGTTGAAGAAGAAGAATAGAAAGTAGAAGAAGAAGAGAAGGTAGAGGAAAAAGAAAGAGTAGATGAAGAAGTGAGAAATGGGGAATCTTCCCGGAAGAATGAAGAAGATAAAATGAAGGTTGTAGATACACAAAGGTCCCCTGAAGAATCTTCCTCTGACGATGATGTATTGAAAGGCTTGTTATCCAAGCAAATCAAGTTCCAGTTGGTGATTCCTCTGGAACTTCTACAACTCCCCATGATTCAAGATAGTGTGGACTTGGATAAGATTTCTCTTGTTCATAAGTTGGTGTTAGGTGATGCATTGCATGCATCTGGAAGAAGAGAAATTCTGGAAACACACCATAAAGGAACAAAGCTTATTGATGATGCTATCAAAGCTTTGCAGGAAGCCACCCCCGATACATCAATGGATACATCTCTCACTTTGGTAGAGAATCTGAAACTTCTATTGGACTCCTTTAAGGAGTATGCCTTCGAACTAGGTGAGAAGAAAAGGCAAGAGGTTGAAGAGAAATTGGAAGAGAAAATACTTTTGGCACTTCATGATAAGTGTGCTTTGGCACACACCAATGTTGAAAAGAATCTGGAAGTTGTGCAGGCTTGTGAGTTTGAAGCAAATACTATATTTTCTTACTACATAAAGTGGCCAAATGCCACTCAAAGTATTAAGGATCTCATGGAATCCATTGAGTCCCAGTTGACTACTATCTCCAGTACTTACAGTGCATCTAAAGATAGAAAAAAACAACCTGGAATGCTATCTCTACTCACAGAGACAAATTCTTTATTCTACAGAAGCAGAAGGAAGATATCATTAGCAGATTTGGTCAGCTAGGTGACCTTGTGAGAATGGAGTACACTTCGGTTGCCAATGCTTTGGAAAATGCAAAGAAATTAGATAAGATCAATTTGATTCTAGGTACTCTAGATGATGCAGAAGGAATTATGGTGGAATTGGAATCTCTGAACAAAATGTTGTTGTCTGCTAAGAAGAGTTGGGAGAATGGTAAGGTAGCTTGGCAAGGTATTCTTAAGGAGCTTCAAGGCTCACCATCCTCCGAGTAATGTTTTTCAGTTTTCATATTTTTGGACTACTCTTTTTCCTTGATGTCAAAGGGGGAGAGAATGTCATAAGAAGTTTGTAGAGGGAGAGAATATTGTGAAGAGGAAAAAGAAAGAGTGTGTTGTCATAGGAGGTTTTGTATATTCTTTTGCACATGTTTCCATCAATGACAAAGGGGGAGATTGTTGGAAGAATGAAGAAGAACATCCTATTATACAAATTTTGTGTTGTCATTGATGTCACCATGTTATATGAGTTGCAACTGCAAGTTTATGTTCAAGCTTGATCCGGTATTCTGAACCGGTATGCAATTACTATCCTTTGGTATTTTGGTCTGCAATCCTCTGCTAATGAATATCATTGGTTGTAGTTTTTGGAAATGGTTTCTAGATGTTGGAAGCTTGTATGTTTAGAATCTCATGTGCATAGGTGCTCGTATTGTGAGTTGGCATTACTTTGTTGTTACTTTTTTCTATTAGGTCTATGTTTAGCCAACCTAATGTATAGTTGATGTTGTAATGGATTAATTTTGTACTGTAGATGTATTTCTGACCTATCTTAGGTCCATGCTGACATGTTGTAGCATGCTACACGTCTAGATTGTTTTTGAAAATATTTTTTACATGCTTGAAGCCGACAATTATCCTTTTGGTGAATATGGGTTGTATCTAATTAGGCCGACCTAATTGATGTTTGCAGATGAATCATATATATATATATATTGGACAATTTTGTGATTGATGAAGCACATGTATGAATTGAAATGTGCGAGGATAGAAGATGATGACTTGTGTGTAAATTCAGTTTACTGAGCATCAAAGGAACTTAATCAACACTTGTTAGGTGTAACTTTATCAATTCATTCTCTAGCTATAAGCCACTTTGTTATTGTATCTTTTGTAGGCAGTCAGCCTCCCATTTTGGATAGTGAGTCCTATCAGTGAGCCACCCTTTGTAATATCTTATAACCGGTTATACTAAATTGTGAGCTAACCATCACCGTGGTTTTTCCCATTTTGTCTTTTCTACATAAAAATCTCGGTGTTCATGTGTTGTGTGATTTCATGTTCTGTTAATTCTCTTGCTTATCTTTACTATTATATGCATTGAAGTAATTGGATGGTGTTTGTTTAATAAGTTTAAGAAGATACCGATTCACCCCCCCTTCTCAGTATCTTGGGTATTCAACATAAGTCTCGACCACAGATGACATTGTTTCACGGGGACATCTACACCCCACACTATCATCCTTGTCAGGAGAAGAATAAAATCCTTAGATCTGCAATGTCCAACTTCTCAAATCTGTACATTTTTACACAAAACAAAGAGGGAAAAATGTTGGGGCTTGCCTCAATCAAACTCCAATTTTGGTGTTTCCATGTCCACAAAAAACTCCAAATATATAGAGATAGACAAAAAGACATGAAATGTAAAGACGTGTGATAGAAACAAACCCTGCAAAGGAGGAAAACCCCTATCATATTCATATGATAGACATGTAATTGAAACAATCCTCACGAGGGAGGAAAAGCCTATTATGAATAAAGCATATGAGGTCAAATAGATAATAGTAAATAGATAAGAAAAATAGACAAGAGAGCATTACCAATAGCTCATGGCTCCCCTCTTGGCTTGATAGACACAACATGCTTATGTACAAGAGATCCTTGACTATTTTTTTGATATAAATATGATAGAGCTTCACTAAAATGAGCAAGAGAGAATGAGAAAAGATGAAGCAGAGAGAATCAAATGGAAGAGAGTGAGAATGAGTGAAAAGAGGATTTTTGTGAGGTTGCATGGGTGAGAGGAGCTGTTACATCCGTATTTTTTGCCACAATGACACGTGCCATAGGAAAAGGATGCAAAATATTCTTTTTTGAATCTTAGAAAGTTTGGGGACGCTAGCGCATCGTACATATGTTCATGCATTGCGCAAGTGTCCTACTCAAAACTTCATAAGAATGAGGTAACCAAGCTATTAACACTTCATCATTGTCCCTTATGAAGTCAAGAATCATAAAATTATGACATAAATTGTTGTCATAAATGCAACAAGCTAGATGTGTAAGAGTGAAATTGCCACAGGGTGCAATTTTATGACACTACATTTTTCCCCCACTTTAGTGAGCTGAATTTTTGAGAAAAATCAATTGCTCTAAAGTAGTTAAGAAGACATAACGCTAAAATTAAAATTTTGAAAAATTTATAGATTTTTGTGAGAAAGGATACTATAGAGGCCGCAAAGGTCAAGTAGGTGGATACTGACAATGCCCTTGACATTTGATCTCAGTGAGAAACTACAGTGCTTGATGTGAATTTTTGTTTTGCAAAACTTAAAATTGAGTCAGTTTGGAAATTAGAGGAAGCTACCATGATGAGAAGAATGCTTAAGAAAATTTTGGTGAATCGAAAGAAAAATATGAAGTGAGTATATTCCCCCTCCTATTTTTTCCCCCAGATAGTTTATAACACCCCTCTATTTTGGGTATTTGGATCGGCAGTGTTCTTCCTTGTATGTCTGATTATGCTTATGATGTGACTGTGGAACTTGGTGATCATTTGATCGTGAACTAATTAGTGATGCGTATGTTATATTATAATGTGATGATTGTGTCTGATTATGCTTTGACTTTAGAACTTGGTTGCTTTTGACCGTTATCTGTTAAGTGATGTAAACATTATATTTTGACGTGATATTTATTCTGATGTTATCTTTATGGCATGTTTTGGATTAACTTAGAAGATATTTGATTTAATGATGATTTATG
>VDFB02291903.1:0-28475 GCA_007258455.2 Sequoia sempervirens
TCATCTAGGTATAGTCTAGTATCTGCAAAAACAATTGCTCTCCTCGATCTTGGCATGGCTTTCTAGAGAGTGGAAAGCATTGGATAATGTATACATACTGGAAATGCATAAGCTCTTAACTTTCCAATATAAATTTTGGATTTTGTTGAACACTTGCATTTTAATTCTATAACTCTTCTAACATGTTCTGGTTTTGTGGAATGGCAATAAAAAGTATAGTTTTATAAAAGAGTAAAGCCTTTTTAAATGTTAATAGTTTCTTTTGTCTGTGTTTCTTATAAATAGGTGGAAGCCATGAATGAGCATAAGATGTTATGAGATGGCATTCTCATTATTGGCTTCTTTACTGGGTATTTTTTTTTCTATCACATTCATATAGAGTAACCAAACAAATGAACTGTTTATATATATGATTTTTTTTTGTGCAGAAAATTAAAAAAACCATTGATAGACGATATCTCATGTTTAGACCAAACGAGGCAATCAGTGCTACTCTTCCAGAACTTGAAGCTATTCATTAATTAAAAAAGCTCTGTAAGAATGGGTGGGAGATGGTAGACCGGCAGATAGATGATTGAAATTCCTAAATCCTAATCTATCATCTATGAATGTAATCAGTTGTAAAAATACAAAAAAAGAGGTTGATAAAATTTGAGGCATCCTCTCTCATGACCAACACTTCGTAGAAACAAATGTAATGAGAGCAAGGATAACTGCCCCAATTAAGGAATTGGTCCCTACCCACAATCATCCTTGCTATTAATAATACTGCTCCATTTGTTTCCTCAAAAGCACATGTCCAAGCAAAGATGGAGTGCATGAACCATCTCGATTAATCATATCTCATGGGCTACTTCCAAATTTAGAAAAAATAGCACATGCCATGCAAAATGAAGGCGTGTGCCTTCTGGTTAAACTGCCTAGAAAATTTTATAAAGCAAATCCCATTATATTTGAAAACATAACAAATTTCCAGCTACCCCACCGTGTTTTTTGAGACGAAAAATGCCAACAGCATAGATTGGCCTGTGCCGACTAATTAATATTAAATATGATGTCAAGAAAGATACTGCTCTAGTTTCAAGCACTGAACAAACTTCCATGACTACTTTCACAGCCTTCCTTATCTTGCTAATCTGATTTGTGATCTGTCTTGCCAACCACATGGGTTGAATCATTGACTTGTAGAGAGGAATCAACTAAACTTGACTCTGCAAATGTCTTAGACTCATCAAACTCCAACAAAGGCTTGATTTCCTAATTCCAAAAGCAATGTACTGCTAAAAATCCAATCACATCAGGAACGATATATAAGTATAGGAGAATATAAATCTGATTACTCCACTTCAATATAAATATAGGATAATACAAATTTGATTAACTCCATTAAAGAAGGAATGTTCAATTTAATACAAATCTGATTTGAAAATATTCTTCTCATAGTTTGTATGCCGAACATTATCTATTTCCATTGCAATGTGGTGAGCATCTGATGTTTGTAGATTGCAATGTTGAAGCTGTTATAAAATAGCTACATGCATCATACTGTTAGTCAATTGTTGACTGTGAAGTACTAATTTGCAATTATGTATGTCTCCAGCATCTGTACATCAAAAAACTATAGAGCTTCTTCACCTTATCGTTTGAAGCTTTTCTAAGGCACTTGTTAACCAGATGCCAATCTGTTACACTTTCTTGTACAGGTGTTCATGTTAGTATATAGAATTTGTGATCAGTTAATCTTGGAGAGTGATATGCATGTTGTTCTGGTAATGTTGCATGAGAATCTATTGTATCAATTTAAGTATATTCCTTGTCATAGGAGATTGGTTGATTGGACTCCACTGACTTCTTCCTAGTGCGTTCAATGAGTCCAATGCTAAGTTGCTCAATGAGAAAATATGTGAACCAACTACCTTCAAATTTACCTATAATTTGTAGCGGTTAAGGCACCTCTTTTATGAGCTACATATCAAAACACTATAAAGTATAAACTGAAACATTTTGCTTATTTTACTGAAGAAATCTCTGAAAATATTGATAGTTTTTGTTAGTCACTTTATTGAGAAGCTCATCAGTCAATCACAACTCAATATAGATTCTTTCTTCCTTCTTATTATAGCGAAATACATAACATACCAATCAATTCACACAAAATAAAACAAATTAATAACTATATGAATTCGCTCTAACTATCAAGATTTTTTGATACAAAATGTATGGTGGTTTTCACACATGTTTCATCCTCGGTAATTATTAAGGCACAAAGTAGTAGCTAAATTTAGTTTATGAATACATTCATACCAGTTGCACAAGACTCGATATATACACAATTTTTCAAACCATTTGAAGAAGAATCCAACTCTGAAAAGAAAACAAAATGCTCTGAACTAGACTAAGATGGGGATAACCACTACCTACGCACCAACAAGGGGATATTCTTTTTATACACAAGAACCATGATAACAGTAGAATGCCACAGACGATTTCATGTTAATTGCTAACAGATGTATCAATATTCCTTGCCTTGTTTACTTCCAAACTCGTCTCCAATGTTTTCTTGAATTTCTCAACTGGCACTAGTGGTAGAAAAGTTGTTATTTGGTAATGTTTATCAGCCAAACAAAGAACAATGTGATTGTATTTGTCAGAACAATACGTAGTTGTTGGTATAAAGATGTGAACAAGCTAGGGGAACAACGGAAGCTTAAGGAGCTTGTCACAGACAAAGACAGTCAATTCTTCACAACTGGTTCATATTTGGCATACAGATATTTAGCAGAAGGTTCATACCTTCTGCTAAAAACCTTCATTTTCTGACTTGCTGTTCCAATTATACCATTACTCTGCACTTCACTGACAATAGATCTTGCAATACTGGGTGCTTGTTTTGCTATGTCGTACACTTGGTATGTCATGTGCTTCACTGTTGGAGGTAGATGTGATTGACTGATTAGTCATTTTATTGAGAAGCTCATTTTATAGTGAAATCTTTTTGCCTTCTTATTATAGTGTAGTAGGGGCCTTTGTGATTCGTATTATTCTATGAGACTGTCTGTTAATATACATTACTATTTCTCATCTAGCTAGTGTTATCGTTCCCACAGAAAACTTGGTTATTTTTTTTAGTTTTGGTATCCTATTGATGCTTGCGACTTGAAATCAACAAGATTGAGTGTTGCGGCCACAACTCCAATATAATATTGAAAAACCTTAAAAATTTACAGAGATTCTATGAACAATCTACCAAACAGGGCTTTGAACCTACACAGATAACTATGATATGGTTTAAACTTTGAATGAATGATTGCAATACAGCAACAGAAAAGGAAAACTCCCCATTCTCCCATTATCACAAGCAACCCACAAAATGCCCAAATCTATGCATGCAGTACAACAGAACATGCAACAAACCCACAAATCCTCCATTCATTTATTATGGCCATGGATCTGATGTGTTAGGGCCTAGTCAAGCCAAAAAATCCAGTGCAAAAGTGTCAGACAGAGCATGTTGTGTTAATACGGGCAAACCTGGTCTATCACTGAAAGGCCCTTTGTAAAAGCTTTACTGTTGTCGCTTGCCCAAGATCCTAGACTCCTGAACTTCGCGCCTTTTCGATTTCCTCAAAAGCCCCTTGACCTTTCTAATGAAAAAACCTTGTCGTTATTGGAAAACACCGTTTTGTTCTCTGTGCCGGCCGTGCCTTTGTTCCTGTGCCTCTGTTCTTCTCTATTCCTGGTGCCTCTATTCTTTGATTCCTCTCGCGTTGTTTTGTTTTGTGCAAAGTTACTCAAAGGAAAAGCTTCATACAAAGGAAAATGCATGCCAAATATTAAGGGAGGGAAAATGAAAAAAAGAGGGAAATAAAAAAAAATATTGTCTTAATTTAAGACAATTAAAGAATTAAAAATATATTTAAGACAAAACTAATATATTGTCTTAAATTAATGTCTTAAAAACTGGGTTTATGTAGTAGTGTATATGCAGAGGGGGATTGCATTCGAAACAACGTTTTTGCATGAATAATGCATGATCAACTCCTTTTATTAGTTGCTTTCAGTTTTTTGTTTTTGTCCTTTTTAATAAACTACAGTTTGTGTACTGCGTGAGTTTCCTTAGCTTTGTTTAATCTAGTTTTATTTCTTTTGTACAGCCTGATCACTGTCTTCTAACCTCTTTTATATAAAATTAAGTGTAGCATAATTTTATATACAGCGTAATAGAATACAAAAAATTCCTTATTTCCAACGCTACTGTTTGCTCAGTCTTTGCGCAGAGTTAATAATGTTTTCCTTATTGATCTATATTATTGAATGTGATTAAATGTTTCAATTTCACTTTCCAGTATGGTGATATTATTAAAATACTAATAGGTACACTAGCAAACCACTAAATAACAGGTGACTTTATTTTCCATTGCTATATCTGTCAGTGTCACTTTGGTCTGTATGCTTGTCCAGAGCAGAGCTCGGAACTTGCAGAGTTCGATGCTCCATCTTCCCTTCCAGCATGTGCACCACTTCCCTCATGCTTGGCCTCACCTCCTCGTCCTTTTCAATGCATAATAACCCTACAACGCATGCGCTTCTCACCTCTTCCATATCTGCCTCCTCTGCAACACCTTCCTCCACAATATTAATCGTGTTCCCCTGGTAAATTTGAGTTGCAGCCCATGAGGGAAAGTAAAAGTTACTTGAATCTTGCACGTTTAAGTCTATATTTCTTCGCCCCGAAACGATTTCCAACAGCGTCATACCAAAACTGTAGACGTCAACCTTTGGAGAGATGGGAAGACCAAAGATCCACTCTGGAGCCAAGTACCCTCTCGTTCCTCTTGTAGTGGTCAACACGTGGCTAAAATCTCTACCCACAAGCTTTGCCAACCCGAAATCTGCTAACTTCGGTGACAAATTACTGTCCAACAGAATATTTTCGGGCTTGACATCGCCATGAATGATGCAATCCCTGCATCCTTCGTGGAGATAAAGTAGCCCTCTTGCAGTGCCTAACGCGATCTCAAATCGGTTCTTCCAGTCGAGTACCCTTCCTTTACTTTTGGACGCACTTGTGAACAGAAAGGAATTCAGAGAGCCGTTGGGCATGTAATCATAAACCAGTAACCGTTCCGATCCTTCTACACAAAACCCCTGAAGCCTAACCAAATTCACATGTTGTATATTTCCGAGAGTATTGATTTCCGCTCGGAATTGCTTCTCATCTTGTCGTGATCGTACCGTCATTTTCTTGACGGCCACAAGCGTACCATCTGATAGAGATCCTTTAAACACTGAGCCGAATCCTCCGCTCCCCAACTTAGACCTGAAATTCCTTGTTGCAATTTTCAACTCCTTGTAACTAAACACTCTAAGAAATGAGTTCGAGGAATCTGCATACCTATCCATCGGTCCTAGCTGACGTTTTCGCCAGATTAAAACTGAAAAGATACCCAAAGCAACGGTGAGAGCACCAACAATACCAAGCACTATGCCCATAATACTAATTGTTTTGCGTTTCGTTGGAAATTCAGAGGCACCTACACGGACGGAGACATTTGAACTGCTTTCTGACAGAGGAGAGTTGCGCATGTATATCAAATCTCCGGACCAGATTTGGCAGGGCCCAGAAGGCGGATGGAAAGTAAACGCAGTGCACGAGCAGTTGCTGAGGCAGACTGTCTGGCAACCTTTCTTTGTCGGTGCAGGATATGAGGAAGAGTAATCAACAGGTAACGTTACACTGAGTTCGACGAATCTGTCAGTGCTGCCATTTTTGGCATCACAGTTTAATGGGTTCTGTCGAACACAGCCACTGGAACCCCAGTCTTGCGAATCCCAGGCGCCGTTGTCTGTGGGTATGAAGCCTTCCACGCAGCTACAGAACTGAAGATTGTTGGAGTTGCAGCTTCCGTAAGCACCACAGAGACCATATATGGCGCATGCATCTCCAGGCCGAGACCAGAACGTGTTCCATTTATTGCCATCAATAAAAGCATTGAGTTGCAGTCCTCCAAACTTGGTTAGGACGAAACGTGACAGCACAGTGCTTTCAGGCATCAATGTATAACTAAAATACAAACCAGAGCTCGTACTTTCAGCGCTTACATGGAAGCCCTTGCCCACGTTTGCCATTCCTGGAAGTTTGCTGAAAATTTTGCCGTCCCAAGTTCCGGGCTCCCAATACTGTACAGAATTGTTCCATGTCAGCACGAGTTGTTTGGCCCCGGACGGATCCATGCCAAAGGAGAAAAGCCCAGGAGCGGGATCCAGTGAGTTTTTCCAAGAGACTAGCTTTTGCTGTCCACCGAACTTCATCCCTGGCAACCATGTATTTACAGGATTGTCGAAACTCTGCCAAACAGTTTCAGATTTATTGTTATCGCTCAACATTACAAAATTACCAGAATCTAATATCAGAGACCGGGAGACCTTCTTCAACGTGTTAACTGACCAAAGAGACGCGCCCTCTGCATTAAAAAGTTCCAGATTACCTTCTCTTGACAGCTTCAAAACGCCAGACCTCTTTCTCGCGGGAGTCTCCCTGTTAGCCACCCAAACAATCGTCTTCTCTGGTATTTTTCCATACCAGATGCCAATATACCAGTTGCTTCCATTTGGGCTGAAGAATCCCAATTCAAATGTGCCATTCTTTGAAATTATTGTCTGATTTCCTTTGAGCGATGTACCCAACGAAAGAGTATCTCCAGCCTGGACTGCAGCACCATTACTCTTCAGTTGAACAAGTACATTAACTGCAAAAATAAGAATTAAGCATAATTTTGCCCTCTTTGCCATCGCCATATTTTCAGCGACGGAAAGAACTTTCAAGAGAACTTCTAAGGTGAAAGAGAAACATCACGTCGAATTTATAGCTGTGATTGTATTCATGCTTAGAATTTATTGTGGATCAAATTCGATGGCAGTAATTAATCACCGACTTTAATCAAAGTATCCCCTTCAGACAATGCCAATGTTTGTGTGAAGTCAAGTAGCGTCTTTCTTGACACTGAGAGCGTCTCCGAAGGTAGAGGTTGCGATCCTTACTCAAAACTGTAGCGAGAGATGGTTGCGGTTGTATAGTCAAATCACAAAGTCAAGGGGGTTGGTAATTATCCTATGTGGACGCTTGTCTTGATGTTCATATCGATAAACTTTTGTGATATTGCTATCAGGATTTAATCCTGTAGTTTTAGAGTGAAACTGATTGATTCATGTTTCACGAGTTTGACTCATAAAATTATACTGTTGAATTCTGATAGTAATATAAAAATTTGACATGTTGTGAAAAATACCTTCTATTTATGATAATTTTTTGTCAATTCTTATTAAAAAAGATGTGAATATTAAAGTTATATAAATTATTTTTTAAGCTACAGTCACGTCAGTAGAGATTATCTTTTTCAGACATTTTGAAAATAATTTATTTTGCTCAGATAAAAAAATCTTAAGTCAAATTAATCAATTCAAACTTCTTATATATAAATGTTTTTCTGTATTCAACAAAGCTGAAAGAAAGATTGCAAATAAATAAATAGCAATTCAATAAGGGGACTGTGAAGGAAAGAAAAACTACATCGAACAACAACTCACGGAGCACACCAACTTACAAGCCAAATAAGCTATGGTATAAATCATTCTACATTCACAATATAATATAGTTTAATGAATAAGTTTATGTCAAAGTTTACTTATGCATCAAATGTTCATAAGGTCTTGGTTTTATATAATCAAATCTTATATAAAAGTATAGAGACTATCAATTGGATTTCACTAGTTCATCTTGATAAACAAGAAAAATTCCTTTCCCTTAGCAACATCATATTTAGCAATGCCCCTAGGAGGAAATGTTAAAGGATGGTGAAATAATATAAAGAATCCATCTACTCTTCAAGCAACTTGCTTGTGTCCACCATCTATAGAGGTTGCCCTATTAAGGTTTATGCTAGTAATGAGGATAAGAGTGAATTGGAAAATGAGAAAATAAATCTTATAATATAACTTAGCAAAGATTATATTCTCAATTGGAAGAATTGAAATACCCCTATGATACATGAAGTTGAGTCAATATTCTTAAAGAAGATTGGGTTTGATCATAGATGCGATAGACTTTGTATTGCAAACCCAACTAAGTTCAAAATCTTATCTTGGAATGTGGAAGATATTTCTATCCCAAGTTGAAGATATCAAGCAAAAGATAGGCTTATCAAATGGTACCAGTATTTGTTTTTCCTTCAAGAAGATAAAATTTGTGGAGCTACACTTGAATTTGACATAATCATTTCCTTTAAATCATCTAGAAGGAAGTCAATTTCATTTATTTTTCTCATCTTGAAGTTTGTGGGAGTACGATATTAGGATTCACCCCTACAATTCAAGATCTTATTTCTAATTAAGGATAGGACCCCTCAAATAGATGGATTTTGGGTTTCATCCTTGTTCAAGTTTCATATTGATTAGTTTTTGTCTATGGCTAAATGATAATAATGAGCACGTTCATTTCTAGCATTGCATGGGAGTCAAAGTGATTAAATTTTGGCAAGACTTTAATATGGACAAGAAACAAGTTGAATAGGGAATGATAAACTCTAATACGATGATAGTAGTGCTTGGATGCATTACAAAAGATATTTTAAAACCCATGATCTCATCCTTGAGAAACTATCTAGTCACTCATCACATTGTTTTACCTTAGCCCAACTACAAGGTTGTAACTAAAATAAATGTATCAAACTTGATAGATTTTAATTTATCCAAGCCTTTCCATTCTCTACTCTATTCATGAACTTACTATTAAAAGAGACTCATAAAATAAATCTAATTATATTCTCATTTTTTACAAATCTTCCTTATCAGTGAAGATGAAAATAAGTATAAATTTCATCCTTATCTTTAAAATATCAATTTACATCATGTCCTTGAATTTCCATCGAACTGACTAAGACTAAACATTCATAAAAAAAGTGGTTTATCACATTATAGGAATAATAAATTCTAAGACTCACTACTTTCCTTAGATCCTAACAAAAATTATTTGTTATGAGAAAATACACAAAGGAAAAACTTTTAGAGGTCAACTAGAGAAAGGTTGAAAATTTTCCCTTTTATCCTTCTAATGAGAATATCTAAAAGATAGCTATTGTAATTACAAAAAAGAAAAAGAAATTAAATGATCTTTATAGAAAAATATAGTTTCATTTTGGGTGGGTTTACAAATATGTTTTTGACATTTCATTACGCTCTTTTGTTTTCACCCTAGACAAAGGGAACTATTTTTGTAAGAAAGAAGGGACAAAGAATCATTTCCTTGAGATAGATCTACTATTCTATCTCCATAGGAATCTCAATGCATGTCATGTGAATGAAAATGTGCTTGGCTAAAACTAAAATGACATAGTCAATGGACTAATATGTCTTAGAGTTTCTAAGGACATATTAGAAATAGGGATAAAGAAGAGCTGGCATCCTATCACCCTTCTTATAACAAAAAACTTGGTCATTAGGAAATAGGTTTTATTGTTGGTAGATTTTAAACTCGACTCACTTCTTAAATGCTTGGATTGTTGGGTTTTGGCCCCAAACTTCAAGCTCATGTTCAAATGTTGTTTTGGGATCCTAATGCTCGGATTATTGTTAATAAAGTGATGACAGATCTATTTCCTTTGTGAACATATATCTAGAAAGGTTGTCCCTTAGCTCCTTATCTCTATGTGCTTATGAATCATTCTTTGGGTTATTTACTTCAAAGTGCTCATGATATGAAGCTAGTCACAAGAATCTATATTTCTAATAATGCTATTGTAATTAATGTTGGCAGATGGTCAATGTTACCCTTGGGATTTGTGACATGGACAAACCGCCTCCTGTGGATCCATTAACTCTAGCACTTGTATCAGGCATTAATAGGTCGACCTTTTGGTGCAATGACAACCGTGGGACAAATAGTTGGGATTAGAACCAAAGGTGTCGGGTTTGAATCCACTTGGGTAACACTGGGGGGGAGATTGTTGGCAGATGGTCAACTCTCCCCTCGGTACATAGACTAACCACCTCTCATGGATTTGTTAACTCTAGCAGTTGTATTGGGCATTAATAGGTCGACCTTTTGGTTAAACAATAATTGTGGGGCCAACAATTAATTCTCACTATACTAATTATGACAACCTATAAATTCTACAAAATTTAGAAAATAATATCTTCAACACAATGGAGATATTGGATCTATATTGTGACATTTTAGGATCTAAACTTGCACATGATAAAACAAAATTTATGATGATCCAAACTGGCCGTATTCCCCATTGGATTCCCCATGATTGGAAACAAATTAAACATGGGGAAATTATGAGGTATCTTGGTATACCATTTGGCATCGAGGTTTCTCTTTCAGACATGTTGAATTGGTACCTTAATAAAGTCAAGAATAAACTATTCATTTGATGAAATAAATTTCTCTCTTTGGCTAGAAAAATATAGGTTGTTAATAAAATATTTCTTGCTATGCATGTTAATTATTCTTCATGTTGGATGCTTTCACATCTAAATTTTTTGCTTACATTTAATAATTTTAAGTTATTTAAAATAATTGGAAAATAAAATTTATTAGTTTTCGCTTGTGATAAATTTAAGATTTCAACATCATTTGAAAATGTTTATAAATGTAAACTTTATGATCAAACATGAAGGATGTATGTTATTTTGTTTTGAGCATCAATTAATGTTATTGATGAAAATTTGCAAGTGCAAGTGTGCGAATGCATGAGCAAGTTGAAGAGCAAGAACATGGTTGAGGTAGGAGTGCTTGGCCGAATGACAATTGGTAAGCATGTTGGAATTTAGATCACACACCACTAAAAAATCATAGTATCTACATTGAAATTTGCAATTGGTAGGACAATATTTTTATGTGAATGTTCCTAAATTAGAAGGAAACACATTCTTATTGAATATGAAAGAAAATCATGCTAAATGAGGGATAGCTCAAATCAAGTGGAGATTTCACCCCAGGAAAAAGCGAGAAAGGAAAGAAAGGGTCAGTTTGTGGGGAGGAAGAAATCTTGTTGTTTCCATTCATATCTTCTTCTCAGCCATCGGTTGGCTTTGGGTGACAAACATAGGAATGATTTAATATCTAATATTTTATTATTATGTCAAAAGCTTCTCTACCTTCATCAAATGCATTGTTAAATCTTTGGGAAACATTTGTTTCTGATGAAAACATTTTATTTCATCACTCTTGAAATCCTTTATTTTAATGATGATGAAACAATGGACTAGTATACCCTTGTTTGCTATCGTTACCATCCTGTTGTCTTAGCCCAATCTCTAAGAGAACCTCAAGTGTCTCTTTAGCGTTGCATTAAGTAGGCTTAAGGCTTTGTTATCACAACCTTTGGGCTTTTCTATCATGCATTTAAATGCATAAGCCACTAGAGAACTCAGCTTATAGCCGAGAGCCGATTCCCACCGTTGGAGCAGCATTCAGTTACCGTTCCATCATTAGCAAACTGTGTGTTTTCCTTTCATTGTTTTATTGCTTTCGACCCATGTAATATCTCCTGAACACGGGAGAGACAATTCTTGTTTTAATATAAATCCATTGTGATTATTGACTCTTTGTGAATTGAATACGATTTAAGCAATCACAGGGGTGATCCATTTTGTGTACAACCCGCGAAGATAGAGACCATCTTTTAATGTGTCATGTATGGTTTATGCCCTGTCTTTATCCTCCGATTAAGAACACACACATTGTGTCGATGGATGACTCATTTCATTCATGGAGAGGGCGGTTACATGTATTATATGTACTTAATTCTTAATGTATAACTTTAAAATCGATGGACTCTTAGCACTTTGTCTCGACCTCATAAGCCGATGTTGCCCCACCATAAAAGCTCCATCACAATGGAGGAAGTTGTTAATGGTTCTTGCAACCCGATAGGGGGATGGCGGCCAATAGACTAGTACCATCATGTGTTAACAAAATACTTGTTCTGTGAGGGTTAATGTATGCATATTTCCTTCTTGCTTTGGTAGTCAGCCTTTCCACATATGTGCATGTTCCTTTTAATCTGTTCAAGTCTACTCTAGACATGTCATAAGACGTGTATGTGCATGTCGACCCTAAGTGTTGCTTGAGGGTTTGACCCATTTTATTATATCACTTCCTTAATCCTCCAATAAAGTGAAAGACATGTAAGGTGTTCACACCATTGGTGCTTAGTAGTGTAAACTGGCAATGGGGCATTTCTAGAATGAAACCCGCTCCCCATTCATCAAACAACCATCTCAAGATTCACCAACCTCTGTGTCTCATCTCCCCTAATTAAAAGGAAAAGAACGTACATTAAATGAATGATAAGGATGTTCTTAACTTTCTATGTAAATAATTGTGGAAATTTTTGAAGGAGTTTATTTCTGAAACCAAGTAATACTTGTAAAATCCTTAAACTTAAATATGATTTGATAAAAGGTTTAAAAAGGGTAATGGTTTTTTTATAATGTTAATGGTTCTTTTTGCACATTTTATGCAAATGGAAACATAATATTCTAAATGAAATATGATTCTTATCTGTTAAATAAAAGAATCTATATGCATAATTTAATGCTATAATTGAAGGTCATAAATGTGTATATACATAAACCAATTATGTATATACACATACATGTGATATGCATTCTTTTAACAACTTAATTCTTTACTTCAATAATGTATGATTCATTCCGTGAAGAAAGAAGAAAGGAAATAATTGTATTACTATGTTGATGCATGTGTTGTGAATGTGCATGAACATTTCATTTTAATTGCTGAATATAGAACATGATAAAGAGACTAATTGTCTCTAGCATAACCTATAGAATGCACTTAATCTAGTTTAGTTTACTATGCAATAATTTTTTTATTTCAAGGATTACCTCTAGTGAATCATATGAAGATTGTGCTTGTAGGATTTCTGCTTTATTCAACATATTAAGGTTAGCAAGGGTAACCTAATGTAAACTAGATTGTATGTTTTCAAGCTAGATGTTTAGAAGGGAAGGTTGTTTCCTTACGTATGTAGAAAGTTTCCTTCCAAGATGGGTGCTGAAAGTGCAATATCATAGGGTATAGGTTTTACATTTTTCCAAAATATATCATTTTGTTGTTGTATATAGAATATTCTTGGCCAATCTTTATGGAACATAGATTTTTGGGACCCACTTGCTTTCTAACACTTCTAGGGTTTTTCACCTAAAAGGAGAAAGAGTGGTAAAAAAAATGCTTATGCTCACATTCAAAGATTAATGTGATGTGGATGGAAAAAGGATGTAAAATGTCTAGATGTAATGTTTGAATGCAAGAAACTAGTAAGATTGATTGACTAAAGGAAAACAACTTGTTTGAAAACGCATTGTGTATTGCAACAATGACCTAAGAATGAATAGTAAATTGCAACATAAATGAATCAAATAGAAAATGTGCACCTGAAGGATTGAAGTAGATTGGAAAATTGTTTTTGTAATGTTGTTGACGACATTTTCAGGCCTGGAGGGACTCATTCGCCATTCTAGGTGAATTCGTCCCAGTTTTGGTAAACTGAGCCGAAACTTGTCTCTGTCAAAAGGGTGTTAGAAAATGTAGAAAGCACAAAACTGACTTGGAAATGGACTCATTTTCCACCCATGGTGAATGATTCCACTTGAATTTTTGAATACTCAAGAGTGGATGCTAGAGCTTCCGATCTACACTTTGATGTTCTACAGTTGTTCACTTTTGAAACTCTAATTTCAGGTATGATAATGATATTTTGTTGATATCTTTGACTTTTTGATTGAAGAGAGGAATTTGACAACTTTGTAACTTGATCTTCAATGATTTATAATCTTACAAGATACCTAAATCTGTAAACACACAAGAGAAAAAGAAATGTTGAATGTTTGGGCATGGGGGTTTGCTTTAGTAAAACCCCATTTAGGTAATTAAACCAAAATGATGAAAGAATGGAATGAGACATGCTGTAGCCACTAAAATTTGATCTAAGCTTATGACTTCAATTTCTTCATAATTCGTATTTTCATGGTCCTGATTAAATAACGTTAATTATTTAAATACTTTCTAAAGTCCTTTCTCATCTATTAATTAAATAAACTTAATTATTTAATTAATTCACATTTTCTTTATTCTATCATCTATTAATTAAATAAACTTAATTATTTAATTAATTCACATTTTCTTTATTCTAATCCTGATTAATTAAATCAACCCTCTTTATTTAATTATGTCATTAATTAACATTACCCTCCCTCTTAAATTAAATACATTCTTATTTAATTTACCTTTATCATATTTTCAACTATAATTAAATAAATCTTATTTATTTAATTTATTCTTTAAATGTCGGATCTTGAATTAAATAATCATTTAATTCATAAAGGTCTATTTTTAACACATTCCTCTATATTTAGATAAATGTTTAGGTTATCTAAGTATTCATTCCCACTTGAATCAAGATCTATTTAAATCAGTCAGTTATCTCCTAATTTAATGTTTGAGTTTCTTTCACGAATAAACTCTCTATCATAACTAGTTAGTTATCTAGCTTTAACTCATATGCATGCAAACATTTATTAATTAAATATCTTTATTTAATTAATTAAATCTTGTGTGTGCATTCGAATAAAACATTTATTTTAATCTATCTTTATCTTTGTCATGCAAACATTATTCTTCTATTTTTGAATACCAAACTCAAAGATTAAATCATTATTTAATCTTTATCTCTATTCTTAGTTTTTATCACTTATGTCAGTACTAACAGTTTTGAAAAGGAAAAAATAGGTTTTACAGGGACCTGAAACCACAGAGTTTAAACACCAAAAGATAAACAGAAAAAGTACAAACAACCAGACAGTTGTCCCAAAAAGGAAACGACAACACCAAGAGATAGCAGGGCCAAAAAAAGAACCACCCAAAAAAACCAACAACCAAAAACACCAAGTTACTCCAAGGTGTTCAGTAACTCCTCAACTTCCTTTTCAACATCCTTCATGTCCTATAACCCCTGCTTTAGAATTTGAGCCGTATGTGATAAAGTCGGGGTCTTCCTCTTAATGTTTTCCCTGGTACGAGTCGAAATCCCTTCACTAGCCGATCTGCTGCCACCCCTGTCTGCATCCAAATCCACAACCAGCAAACCCTTTTGGTTTTTTTCAAGCTTTTCCACCATCGCATTAATGATGATGGTATTATGCCTAGCAATTTTGTGATTGTTTGCAACAGTGGCCCTAATGTTTTGTCCAATCTTGGACATGCTGCACTCGATACTAGCCAATCTATCCTCCTTTAATTGTTGTCTTTTCCTCGGTAATGGAGTTTCCTGTTCATCATTATCTCTACAATTCCAACTGATCTTTTGTTCCAAATCTGTGACCTTGTTGTTGAGATCAGTAACACGGCCTTTCAGATCACAAAATTCTTTCTGGGTCAATTTGAGAACGGTGAACAGGCCATCTATACTTTTTTCTGCTATACTAACCAAATCCTCAAGCTTAAGCTTATTTAGGGCCAAATTAATTTCATCCTGAATAAGGGACTCAAAATGATCATTCCCAAATTTTCCAGAAGCAGGGGCACTAGGGGCCAATTCCTTACTGACCATGGGCTTATCAGAGAGGATTTCCATAGAATTCCCAGAATACGAAACAAGTTTCATAACAGGGTTACCTTTAAAACAAGGGGACAAACCAGGAGTAGGGCAACCCGGAGACGGCTAGGGATTAAGACAGGGCGGTGAAGCAAAACCCAGACTAGGGCACTCATGCTGAGGTTGCAGATTAGGACAAGACAGCGGGGTAGAATCCTTAAGGGTTATCTAACAAGACAAGGACTGGGGAGCAGTGGTGTCATGACCAACAAGAGTACAAGCAGGGGGGGCCCGGGGTTCAATCTCCCTACTACTCTCAGTCTCCTCATCATCCAGCTCTTCAATTTCAACAGTTTTAGGCAAAGCAGGTAAATTTTGAAAATGCTCAAAAATGAGCCTAACAAGACCAGGGTGAATAATAGCATTCCTCCTAGGGTTTCTTTCCACATCATCGAGGCAATTCTTCAAAGAAGAAAATAAATAAAAAGGTAGAGATATACGAACCTTGTGACGGAAATGGTTCAAAATGGCAAAGTGGTAGCCATAAACTCTGGTAAAGCGCCCGTCAACTGTGATATATTCCATGATAACTCTTAAAACTTTCCTCCAGATAGATTTGATGGACTCCACATCAAAGTAGCTATTAGCAACCTTAACCATCTTTGCTTTCTCCTTATCTTTTTTGGGAAATTTAATGACCGCTTCATCAGAGAATTGTCGGTCACGGTAGAATTTAACACCCTCAGTTGAAAGACCTGTTATCTCCCCAATTAAATCCTCACTCAGCTTAACATTCCTGCCAAACAACACAATCTAACCATTTTTCCAGTTTTTAACAAAATAGTCCAGTATCCCCTCATCCGTACCATGGATCTTTTCCAGATATGGGATTAAACCTTCCTTTTCAATTCTTTCCCATGCTTTAGCATTCTTTCTGTGCTCCTGGAAATTGCTCGACTCCACATGTTTTCTTTCTCCGCCCATATTTAGCTCACTGTAAAACAAAACTGAACAGTTGCTCTAGGTCCTGTTTAGGTATTTTTTGTCAAACACCTAGAAAGCGTGCCGCAGACTCTTCTTGAAAAAGAAAATGACGTCGGCCCCATCAAATCTAATGAAATCGATGTACCTGATCTTTATCCGTTTCATCATGACTAAGATTTCCTTCTCTTCCATGCACTAAATCATAATAAATTAGCGCTTTCACTTCAGGATGGAGGTTGTCATTCTTCCTCCACGTGTTTTCCCCACCCTTCTTTACCCCTTCGTTGGCAAAGAAATCCACCACCTTATTGGCTTCTCTATAGGCATGGGACACTTTCACTTTATCAAATTTGCTTAATAATGATTTTGTGTCTTCGATCCATTTTTTGATGGTCCACGAGGGGGGGTAAGCCCAAGAATATAATTTATTATATTCAATGAATCGCCCTCCAACCAAAGATATTTCGTGTTGATCTTGAGGGCTAGGCTAACTGCATGAAAAGCCCCAACAGCTTCCGCAACATGATTAGTTTGATTTCCGATGTCCACAGTAAAAGCCGCAATAAAAGCCCCTGAATTGTCCCTTAAAACACACCCACTGCCAGCTTTCCCAGGGTTACCTTTGGCCGCATCATCAAAATTGGATTTCAACCAGCCCAAAGGACCAATTAGCATTCTCTCTCCCACAAACACCATGTTTGAGGACATTTGATCCAATAAATTTTGAATTCCACTTTTCGGCCATAACAATACCAAAAGGAGACTAGAAAGCTTTCTCAAACATTTTTCCAAGAATTAAAGATAAGTTTTCCTTTATAGCCCTTATAATTTTAGCATACAAGTCCCCTTCCAAAATCTCTTTATCCCTAAACACTCTATTGTTCCTTTCCTTCCAAATATTCCAAGACACAAAAGGTAGAATAAAAGACCATAGCTTTCTCACAAAAAGATTTTTTGAAGGAGCTTTCCATTGAATGAAGAAATCTTCGACAGAAGCAGGGAAAATCCACACCACATCAAGAAGCCCCAGAAATTTATCCCAAATATTCGACACATAAGGACAATGAAGAAAAAGATGATTAACAGTCTCGGCTTCATTCCTGCACAAATAACATCTATTTGGTAATTGAATTCCTCTTTTACCAAGATTGTCCAAAGTGAGAATCTTATTCTATAGCATTATCCAGTAGAAAATATTGATTTTCGGAGTCAGGTGATTAATCCAAGCCTTAGCCCAGAAGGGAGGAGGCTCCATCGGACTAACCAACATAGAAGTGGCAGAGGCAACTAAAAAAATACTAGAAAGGTTGTCTAACTAGACAACAAGATCCTCCACCTGGTGTTGAGCTAGTCTAAGGGCTCTGAAAGCCGACTGAACAGGGCCAAGATCCTGACTAATAGTCTTCAAATCAACCCAATCTCCATTCCTCCAGTAATCTTTAACCAAGACTCCAAATTCCATTTTACAATCATTCATCCATTTACTAAATTTCTCAATTCTGATTAAAGGATCTTTAAAAAGCCACTTGTCTTCCCAAAACCTAACATAATTTCCATTTCCAATCAGCCATCCAATTCCCATTTCCATTAACTTTCTTCCTCTACCCATATCATTCCAACAGACAGATCCACGAGGTAAAGAAGAAGAGTTTAAAATTTCATTTAAAGACTCATAGTTATTAAAATATTTAGCTTTTAAGGTATCACACCATTCTCCATTTAAAGTAAGAGTTCTCCAAAGTTGTTTAGCAAGAAGGGACATATTCAGAACTTTAATTTTCCTTAAACCCAGGCCTCCCCTAGATTTGGGTCTACAGACCAGATCCCATCCAACAAGTGGCATTCTCTTCTTTTCCTCCACTCCGGACCATAGAAACCTTTTCTGAATTTTTTCAATGGCCTCAGCATATTTAGCAGGAATTTTAAATATACTAAGAGCATAAGTAGGAAGATTTTGCAGAGAAGCCTTAAGGAGCTGGATTTTTCCAGCTTGACTAAGAAGAGCTCCTTTCCACCCCGATAGCTTCTTATTGAATTTTTCAACCAAAGAAATTCAGAACGAGTCTGAAGGTTTAGAACAAAGAGGTAAGCCAAGATAGGTTGACGGAAGAGACTCAACACGACATCCAAGAATACGAGCAAGTTTGACTTGTCTATATTCCGGAGTATTGATGAAAAAAATTGAACTCTTAGCCCTATTGACAACTTGCCCAGAAGCAGATTCATAAAGATTCAGAATTTTTTTAAAAGTCTTAGCTTCAGTCACAGTAGATCTTCCCATAAGAATGGTGTCATCAACAAATTGCTGGTGGGAACAGGTAAGAAGAGAAGAAGAAGGTCTTAAGCCGACAAGGGATCTTTGATCAATAAGCTTTTTAATATTTCTCCCTAAACTCTCAGCCAAGATAGTAAACAGAATAGGAGAAATAGGATCTCCCTGTCTAAGGCCTCTGGACGTCTGAAAAAACCTTGATGGTGATCCATTCACAATGACAGCTGAAGAAACTGTCGAAACAAGCCGGTTCACCAACTGAATGACTTTGTTATTAAAACCAAACTTGTCCAGAATTTTAAACAAGAAATCCCAATCAACCCGATCATAGGCTTTGGAAATGTCCAGTTTAAGAATAAACCCTTCAGTTTTCGAAACCATTAACGAATGTAAGTTCTCATGAACAGTAACAACAGAGTCCATAATATACCTACCTGGCACAAAACCATTCTGCTGCGGAGCAATAATTTGGGGAAGCACAGAAAGCATTCTTGAAGTTAACACCTTCGAAATAATTTTGTAAATAGAATTACACAGGCTGATTGGCCGAAAAGCTTGAAACTCTGAAGCCCCAGGTTTTTTAGGAATAAGGACCACAAAAGTAGCATTCAATTCTTTCAACAGACGTCTTGATCCAAAGAATTCCTTGACAGCGTTCACCACATCCAACTCAACAATTTCCCAAAACACTTGGAAGAAGAATAAAGGAAAACCATCAGGTCCAGGAGCTTTGTTGCCATCAAAAGAGAAGACAGCTTTCCTTATTTCATCTTTGGAAGGAATAGCAGTGATTAAGGAATTTTCATTATGACCAATCACTTGAGGTATAGCATCAATCAAAGAATCTTGAGCTTCAGTAACAATCTCTCCATTATAGGAAAGAAGGTTGCTAAAGAAAAGGACAGCTTGTTCCCTGATATCATCTTCCTCCTCAAATCTAGTCCCATTAGAAACAATATGAGTGATTCTGTTAGCAGCCCTATGTTTCGAGGCAGACAGATGAAAGAATCTAGAATTCCTATCTCCCTCAGTCAACCAAGACACCCTAGATCTTTGTCGCCAAAACACTTCCTCTTTAGCAATGATGTCATGCAATTGAATGAGGAGTTCATTTTCCTTTTCTCTATAATTTTCAATGTATCCCCATTTCTGGATTTTAACTTGAATCTCCTGAATTTTGCCCTGAATTTCTGTTTTAGAGCCAAAAATATTCCCAAAAGCATCCTTTTTCCACCTTCGCACATTAGTTTTCACTTCCTTTAATTTTTTAGCAATCCTGAACATTGTTGTGCCAGAAATATCTATATTCCACCAGCTGCGAATTTCCTCATAAATTTGAGGATGAGAGAGCCAAAAAATTTCAAATCTGAAAGGGAAGTTCTTTTTCACCTTAGTAGGGTCCGCTAAAAGACAAATGGGAAAATGATAAGATCCAACCCTTGACAAGGCTCTCAAAGCACAAAAATAGTCTATAAACCATTGACCAGAAACAAGGGCCCTATCAAGCCTCACTTGGATCAATTCAGGCCCTAATCTCCTATTAGTCTAGGTATAAGAAGCCCCTTGAAGGTCTAAGTCAATCAAGGCATTATTGTTTATGAAGTCGGAAAGGCCAGATTTACTTTCCCAATTGATTTGAGAACCCCCAAATTTCTCAACGTTTAGGAGGGGTGTGTTGAAATCACCCATGACCAGCCAGTGTTCATTGACAAAACATCTTCGAAAACTAGACAACTCTAACCAGAAGGAATTTATAGCTTTCATGCAATTCGAGGCATATATATTGGATTGAATCCAACAAAAATTGTCTCTTATGTGGGTGAATCTAGTGGCCACAACATTACCATTCTCCATTAAGGGCTCACCTTTAATAAACATCTTATTCCAAAAGCTAACTATTCCCCCCGAAGCACCCGCAAAACTATTTCCATGAGCCCCACAATTCTAAAAATTTTAAAGATTTTCTACTTTATCTTTAGGCATTTTAGTTTCTTGAATAAGAAGAATATCGGGTTTGTGGTCCCTAACAAAATTTTGCAGAACATCCTTTTTATGATGGCTATTCAGCCCTCTTATATTCCAAGACATAATTTTCATTTTTTACCTGGGGATTGAAGTATCTCCGGGATGGTCATTTGGATACCATCCGCAATATCCTAGAGGCTACCTTGCTCCCTTTGCCATTTTTCAGATTTTCTTCCTAGGCAGGGCTTGGAAATCCCACAATTGGCCTTGGCTCTAGTTCTGGTGACCATACCACTTGAAGTTTCCTTTAGCTTCTTTTTTTCTTTTTTGGACTTTGAATGTGAGATAACCTCCTCCCACTCAGTTTCATCTTGGATTTCCAGCTCTCTGCCTAAATCCCCATCCTTCTCAGATAATAACCTCTGGTCCCAAGGGAGGGTATCCATTAAACCATTCTTGGTTTCTGAATTATTGAGATTAGGTGTTTTCATGTTCATGCTTTGGTTCTCATAAGTATCCTTCACTACCTCCAAATTGGCCATCTTGTAAACCTGAACCCCCTTAGGGCAAGGGTTATCATAAGGAGAATGAAAAGGGGCAGGAATTCCTATCTCCAGAGACAAACCCATAATGGGTATTTCCTCCAGCCCAGGAACATTCAAGCATCCAGCCGATAGCAGAGGTGAGGATGGAACAAAACCTGTATCAACATTGCTAGTAACAACCTTCTGCAGAGATTCTCGGGCTCCCTCCTCAGAAGGAAATCCTTCCTTTCTTTCCTCCTGAGGAGAGAACAAATATTTAGGATCCTTAGGAACCCGAGAATAGGTACCTTCTGATTCAGGGCAAGCATCCTTGTTCACACATGTATGGGTCTCCTTCAGATCTTGTTGAAAGGTGTACCTTTCAGGAATCTTCTTCGCATTTGGATCAGGTGCATGCATCACCTCCTCTGATTTTTTTTCCAAACATTCTTAGGATTAGCAGCGTTCTCCTTTTCACTTTTATTATTTAGCGGGCATTTATTTGCTCAATGCCCATATTTTTGACATTTGAAACAAATAAAGGGTGTTGTTTCGAATTCAATAGCTTTCTTCCGCACCCCTAACTTAGATTGGATGTCAATCGAAGAGGGAAGATCAACATTTTGAGAAACCCCAACACAGATTCTAGCAAAGACCAAACGCTTTCTTGCCGCAGTCATTGGATCAATGGATAGAAGTTCTCCGAAAGAGCTAGCAATCCCATTGAAGATATCCGTATTCCAATACTCCAAGGGGAGACCGGGCAATCTGGCCCAAACTAGCACCATTTCAAATATTGAATCAGATAGATCTACCCTAGAAGAACATTTCTTTAGGGCCAAGGAAGACTTTCTGATAATTCAAGGACCACCACTACGGACAACCCTAGAATCCTCTTTACAGGTGAACTAAAAAGCAAAAATACCCCTTGGGAGCGCCGCTACCATAACCAAACCACTGGTTTTCCATTTATTCTTAACAAACTCCCTTACCACTTCAATATTAGGTCTAGGTCCAAAAAATTTCCAACCAAAACATTCTCCATCCTAGCAATATTATGGTCTATGATTTCATCCGGCACAGAGATAGAAAACTTTCCAGACCCCGGATTAGAAAGGATACGCATAGGGGGAAAAGAATATTTTTCATTTGGTTTAAAGCCAAACAACGAAGTCCATGACTTACCTTTTTCATCCCCCTGGACCGACATATCCACGACAGCTTTGGGAACTGAAGTCCCATCCTTTCCACCTAGATCCACCTGGACTTTTTCGTGGACGTCCTTCTCATCAGAACCCGACTTAACTTTTTCTGAACCCGAAGAGGTCTCTGCATTCTCCTGAGATTCCATCGAGCCCCACCTGCATTGTTGAGAAGATTTGGAGTGTTTTATATTTTTATGATTTTATATTTATGTTTTGTCTCATTTATTATTTAGTATGGTTATATTTTTACATATTATTATATATATAATATATAGTTATATATTTAATTTTTTGCTATTTTTTCAATTTGGTTTTTATTTCTTGATTCCTTTCTTTATTTATTTGTTTATTTAAATTGTTAGTGTTTTTATTTTTAATAATTTTCTTTTTATATTTATGTTTGTCTACTTATTATATAGTTATATTGATTGTTATATTTTAAATACTTATTGTTATATATATATATATATTGCTATTTTTTTCAATTTGGTTTCTATTTCTTGATTCCTTTCTTTATTTATTGGTTTATTTAAATTGTTAGTGTTTTTATATTTTTAGGTTGTATATGTTATCGTGGTTTTTAGTCTTTGAGTGGGTTTCCTCTCCTTTTTACTTTTTCTTTTTGTTTTATTTAATATATATATAATAAAAATTCAACCATAATTTATATTGATATTGTTTTTTTTAATATATTTATTTATTTATTTTTTGCATGTAATAAGTCTTATAATATATTTATTTATTTTTATATGTAATATATATATATTATTAGAATATATAATATATAATATAATATTATATCATATAATTATTATTTATATATTTAATATGTTTTTGTGTTTTCTATTCTACATTTAGTTGTTTGATATAAATTATTTGTGTTTTTATATATTCTTGGTTGGCATCTTATCTCAATGTTTTTTAGTATTTGAGTGGTTTACTCTTATTTGATCTTTTATGTTTTATGCTTTTTATAGAAATTCCCTTGTGTTGCATGCCTCACCCTAACCCTCTCATCTTTCCTCCTTCCTCTCTCTTTTATACTAGCTTGGTTTGCAAGTTATCTATTCTCATCTTTTTCAACTCTCTATCTTGATGATGGATCACTGAGTGTGATTTAGAACATTGATGGAAAAAGACTACCACACAACCAAATCCAAAAGTAATTAGATTTAAATTCATATGGATTGTGGAAATTTAATTACATTGATAGATACCCTTCATGGGAGGGAAATTTGTTTCAAAGAAAAACAACTGCAGTTGTTAAGGATTAAGCTTGCAAAGAAAGTTATAGACCTAGCATTTCTTAAAAGATGCAGAGATTTTGGTTTAATTCCCTCTTTTATTAAAATCACCCACCATCTTTGGAGTGGCAACACAAAGCACATCTTTGTTAGAGCGAGTCTCTCTCTTCTTAGATCAGTCATCAAGGCTTCAAGAAAGTTGATAAATAATCTCAATTCTAGACGTATCCTTGTTCATCTGTAACTAGTTGCATCTTTGTGACCAAACCTTTGGATTTGGCTTGTTACCACCTCTTATGCTCAGGCCATTTGTCGACAGGGAGAAAGTATTTGGAGACAAAAGAAAAAGTTCTTCACTCTGCAACGTTAGCACTGGATATCTGATTTTCATACACCTTTCTACTCTTGGTGCAATCCCTCTGTTGCTCCAAGCAACTACTCTTCTACTCCTCTCTTGAGGGAATCTTAGAATCTCCCTCTAAACTCCCCATCTGATTCTCCTCCTCCTGCGCTCCTCACTACTCTTTCTCCAATCTCACCTCTAAACCCCAGTGTACATGATTCTACCCCATCATCCACCTGTGTTGGCTCTTCCCCTCTACCCCTTTCTGCTAATTCAGACCTTTGTTCATCGAGCTCTCTATCCTAGAAATTTTTGCACCTTCATGATTTCTCCAGTCTTATTTATCACCCATACTCGCCCCCTGCTTTTGTCCCTAGACCGAGTCCTATCCACACTCATGGTGCTTCGTTGGTGTCTGGAGGGCATATTACCAATAAAGTATGCTCCTAGTCCATTGTCTTCTCACTTGGGTTGCTCAAGAATCATTCAATTTGTAGTGGTTCCCCCCAACTTGTATCTCCAGAGAAGAACAAAAGTGCATTGATTTGTTCCTTCGCAATCCATCAGAGTTGCACTCTTAGTCTGACATCGGCTCGCATTCTTCGCTCAATCAACATTCAATTTGTAACGGCTCCTCCCTGTGTGTGTTTCCAGGTACGTCTTCCAATAGCCTTAATTCACAACTAGAGAATATTGTTCTTTCCATTAATTTCTCTAATGGCTTCTCCCCTAAGCTTCATCAGTCTCGAGCACCTCCTGCGGTTGTCCAATGCCCGAATGATTTTTCTGCCTTTACCTATTCAAATTAATCTCCCCCCATCCATATCGCGTCGCCTTCATATGTGATGGATCCTCCTCCTAGTCATCTCTCATGTACCGATCTTAAGCTTTTCTCCAATGTGTCTTGCCCATCCGTTGCTCCCATCTCCACCGCTTTACCTATCTCACATGGACATTGCCTGTCACCTTAGGGGTCGTCTTCCTCCTTTAACCACAACCTTCTCTCTTCAGTGAACTTGATCCCTCCACGAGTGCGTGATTGGAAAAACAAGTTGGTGGTCAACTTATCTAATGCCTCCTTGGAACCCCTTTCCTTTAACTTCCTTAAAAGAGGGCTAAACTTTGCCGTGGATCCTCACTCTATTCCCCATGTTGATTTTCTCATTGACATTGAGAATTTAGTTCATAATCTCCCCTTGGACATTATGGAGGAATTCAGACAAGATTGCGTTGTGGCTCTTAGAAAATCCAAACCACTGAAATGCAACATTCCAAAAGGTGAGTCTCTCGCTTTCAATAATCTTTTGAAAAATAACGACCTTGTCATCACCAAAGCTGACAAAGGCAATGCCACTGTCATCATGAATAAAACAAACTACATCTAAAAAATGCTTGATCTTCTCTCTGAACCTAGTAGTTATAAAATTTTGTCTCGTAATCCTTGCTCCAAATTTTTTTAAAAAGTCAAATTTTCCATTTCTTGTTCCTCTCTTGATGATGCAACCAAAAAGTGCCTTCTTTTTCCCAATGAAGTGACCCCTCACATTTATGGGGTTCCTAAAATTCACAAAACTGGCATTCCTTTGAGGCCTACTGTTGACACCATAGGTTCTCCTACTTACAAGCTGGCCTCTTTCCTCGCCAAGTCTATCTCCCCACTCATTGGCAAATCCGACTCCTTCATCAAAGATTCCACCCATTTTGTCCAATTCATCTAGGACACGAGATTAGAAAGTAATGACATCTTGGTGAGTTTTGACATAGTCTCCCTCATCACCAAGGTCCCTATTCCCGAAGCTATTAAGATTCTCAATCAAAAGGTCAACAAAGAGATCACTTCCTTAGTGGAGCTATGCCTTAGATCTACTTTTTTCTCTTTCAAAAATGTGACCTATGAGTAGGTGGATGGAGTGGCCATGGGTTCCCCTCTCTCACCGATCATTGCCGACCTCTATATGGAGGATTTTGAGGAAATTTCCATCAAGTCCTTTCCCCTCAAACCAAGATGGTGGAAACGATATGTTGATGACACCAACGTTTGTTGGCCTCATGGCTTTGAAAAGTTGGAGGAATTTCATGCCCACCTCAACAACATTGCTCCTTCTATCTCCTTCACTAAGGAACTTGAATCAAATAGCCAACTTCCTTTCTTGGATGTGCTTATCCTCAAAAAATCTAATGGATCCCTAGGCCAACGGGTTTTTTGCAAGGCTACCCACACCGGTCTTTACCTTCACTCTTCTTCCCACCATCACCCTAGCCAAAAATTTGGAATTCTAAAAACCTTGGCCACTAGGGCCTTCCACATTTGTGACCAAGAAAACTTAGACCAAGAATTTGACCATCTCCCCTCGATCTTTAGGTTGAATGGTTACACTAACAAGAAAATATCCAAAGCTCTTAACCAATCCAAACTTCATTTCCTCTCCAACTCCGCCTCTATTTCCTCTCAACCTATTTTCCTCCCTTATGCCTCTTTTCCATTTGTTGAAGGAATCTCTCATAAAATCTCTAAAATTCTTCTCAAAAAAGGCGTACGTTGTGCGTTCAGGCCCTTTTCCACTTTAAAAAATTACATCCCTCCTCTCAAAGACTCTAGAGATATCTTGCTTTACTTATGGGTCTACAAAGTTGTGTGCTCTTGTGGCACCCCTTATATTGGTGAAATAGGATGTTCTTTCAACACTAGAATCAAAGAGCACTATGCCAACATTTTGCATGATCGAGTTGGTAAATCCGCCCTCGCTAAGCACTCTTCTGCAACCAAACATCACATTTGTCTTGAAAACACCCAAATCTTGTGTAAAGAGGACAACTTCCACAAGAGGAAGGTTAAATAAGCCATTCAAATTTTCAATCACCTCACGAAGCTTAATCATTATGAAGGGTGGAGTCTAAGCCTCTCCTGGCAACCTCTTCTTTCCAACCTTTTAAACCACCATAATGCCCATGCTTGTCCTTTCTCCCCCTCCACACCCCCCACTGCTTGTCCCCTCTCCCTCCTTCACCCTGCTTTGCCTCTCCCCCTCTTCCCCCTCCTTTTGGTTCTTTCCTTTCTGCTTGCCTCTCCTATGTCCTTCGCTCAATCAATCTCTTTACCCCTTTCTCTCATCTACTTTCTTCTCTTGAGTGTCATTTATTTTACTCTTGTTTGTGTGGTCAATTTTTCTTTGTGCCTTATGAGTCTCTTAGGTATCTATTTTCTTTCATTAGTTATATTCCCCTCTATATTTCTTTCTCCTTTCTTTTGTTTATTAGTTTGGTTAATTGTTGGCTATCTTTTTATTTTAGTTTAAATTTGTATGTTATTTATTCATTTGGTGTTCTATCTTTGCATTGGTTTTAATGTTAGTTTTTATTTATTATTATTATTTTATTTTTATTATTATTATTATTAACTCGCTCTCTTATTCTCTTTGTTAGTTTATTTATGTTCTTTATCTATTTGTTTATTTAAATTGTTAGTGTTTTTATATTTTTTGTTTTTATCTATTATCATTGGTTTTAGTCTTTGAGTGGGTTTCCTCTCCTTTTTTCTTTTTTCTTTTTTGTTTTATTATATATATAATAAAAATTCAACCATAATTTATATTGATCTTGTTGTTTTTAATATATTTATTTATTTATTTATTGCATGTAATAAGTTGTATAATATAATATTATATTATTGAAATACAATCTCATTTTACTTTTTGATTTTATATATATATATATATATATATATATATATTTAATTATTTATTTTTGTATGTAATATATATATATATTATTAGAATATATAATATATAATTTAATATTATATTATATATTATAATATTATATCATATAGTTATTATTTATATATTTAGTATGTTTTTGTGTTTTCTATTCTACATTTAGTTGTTTCATATAAATTGTTTGTGCTTTCATATATTCTTGGCTGGCATCTTATCTCAATGTTTTTTAGTATTTGAGTGGTTTCCTCTTATTTGATCTTTTTTGTTTTATGCTTTTTATAGCAATTCTCTTGTGTTGTGTGCCTCACCCTAACCCCCTCATCTTTCCTCCTTCCTCTCTCTTTTATACTAGCTTGGTTTGCAACTTATCTCTTCTCATCTTTTTCAACTCTCTATCCTAATGATGGATCACTGAGTGTGATCCAAAACATTGATGAAAAAAGATTACCACACAAAAGAATCCAGAAGCAATTAGATTTAAGTTCTAAGTTTTTTATAGCATTACTTAATTATTGCATGACTGATAGAAAGGGTTCCAAACTTAAGTATAAATAGGAAATTAACTATCCTGAGCTTTGTACCAAAATTCCACTTATACTTGT
>VDFB02291904.1:0-23338 GCA_007258455.2 Sequoia sempervirens
CCACACCTTATTCTAAACATCCTAGAGTAACTAAGTTGTTGGCTAATGTAAAGTTGTTATATTTTTGGAAAGGAATGAAGAGGGATACTGCAAGATTTGTGGCAGGTTGTTTAGAATTCATCACCTAATAGGACTATTGTACCTCATGAGATTGTGGAAAAGGTAATGATAAATCATTAGCATGGATTTTGTGCAAGGACTTCCAATGTCTAGGAATAAGCATAATACTATTCTAGTAGTGATTGAAAAGCTTACAAAGTTATCTCATTTCATTCCAGGGAACCTAACAGATGGAGCTCTAGTTATAGCTTACAAGTTTATGCAAGAGCTATTTAGGTTACGTGGAGTTCTTGAGAAAATTATTTTAAATAGGGATGCTCATGTAACATATAGGTTTTGGAAACCCTTATTTTATTCACTTGGGACACAATTGAACATAATTTCAACATATGATCTAGAAATAGATGGTCAAAATAAACGGGTAAATCAATTATTATAATGGTTCCTCCTAGTACAAATGAAAATGGTGTGGCAGCTCTTCTAAAAGGAATGAATATAGTTAATGTAAACATTACCTTTCATCAACATGAGCTCCCTCTATTAGAATTAAGGAAACAAAATGAGGCCTTTATGATCATTTCCCAATATAATACAATAGGCATCAAGTGAACCCTTGTTGACAATGGCTCTGTCCTCAATGTGTACAGTGTGAAACTCCTAGATCGATTATGTGTGGATAAATTGCAAAATAAACCTGATTCCTTATCTATTAGAGGATTTGACAACACAACAAAACAATTGCTCAGTGCAATCACTTTTCCTATAACAGTTAGAGTGGCTACCTTGAAAACTCCTATTCATATCATGCCCTATGATCTCGCATATAATATTCTCTTGGGAAGGCCATGGATTCATGAGATGCATATGGTACCTTCAAATTTTCATCGCATAATGAAGTATTTCTATAACAACAAAGTATATCAAGTTGAGATAGACCCCGAGCCTAAGAGTTGTTCGCAACTTGAAAAAGGAACAACTAGTCCTTGGAATAGTTTAATTCCAACATCTTATATTGAACCTGTTGAGACTAATAAACAAGACGAAGAATACATGTCTAAACTGTTAGATGATGATTGGGGAATAATGGAATTCACACCTTTATTTATGGATGAATATATAATTACCCGAAAAGACAATGAAAAATAAGAACAACCAATGGTTATGTCAACTCAGAATTTTGAAGAATCTTCTCCCACGTCTATCTCATCTCCTTTGGAAGAAAATACAACATACACAAAAAATTTTGATGAGATAGATTATCACAATCTGCCTAACCCAAAATAAATGGAAAGACTTTATGGAAAAGGATATGCATTAGTGAAACAATTGGGATACAATGGTAAAGGGTGTGGAAAGAATGAAAAAGGAATTCATGTCCCTATTGAACCTAATACACAAGAAACAAAGACTGGTTTGGGATATTCCTTTTCTAAGACAACAAAAGCAACTCAACGACCCTCATTAAACATCAACACCATCACATGTAAACCAAGAACCATGCATACACTAAAACATCCTGAATTTCTTGATATGAATTCTCCACCATCCTAGGAGTATGTTGAAATTGATGAAGCCTTAAAACAAATGTTAGGTGCTATTGATAAATCATCTTCTTCCAAATGAAATGTTACCTGTGCTATGATAAGTTCAAAGCCACAAAATATTGATGATAATGAGAAAACCATGGAACCATATGCTCCTGAATCTCCTAAGTCAAATTCACTCCCCCTAGGAGATACAATCGATATACCAATGGACATCGATGATAAAGAAAAGGTCATTAAGATCAGGAAGTGTCTAATGGAGAGAAAGAGGATACTACACTTTTGCTCCATGATTTTCTTGAAATATTTGCTTGGAAATATTCTGATATGCCAGGCATAGACCCAAAGATAGTAACGCATAACAATGTTCTTGAAAATAACGCTAAGCCTATTCAACATAAGATATGAAAAATGAATCCTATGATAGCCTTGCATGTTAAAGGAGAACTTGAAAAACTCCTTGACACAGGTTTCATTCGCCCTATTGATTATTCTCCTTAGATCTCAAATATTGTCGTAGTTGCTAAACTTGGTAATCGTATTAGGTTATGTATGGATTTTTGTGATTTGAATAAAGCATATTTAAAAGATGATTTTCCTCTTCCTAATATTGACATGATCATGGATTCAACTGTTGGACATGCTTTGTTGTCATTCATGGATGGATTTTCTAGTTATAATCAAATCTTCATCAACCGACAAGATCAATACAAGACAACATTCATAATTGTTTGGGGAATGTTTTGTTGGGTTATGATGCCTTTTAGATTAAAGAATGTAGGCACAAATTATCAAAGAGAAATGACATTGATATTTTGTGATTACATACATAAAATATTGGAAGATTATGTTGATGACATCCTTGCCAAGTCCTTAACATGACAAGACAATGTGAATGTCCTTCGACAAATATTTGAACAAATGCGTAAATGCAACATGAGACTCAATTTGAAAAAGTGTGCCTTTGGAGTAGATAGTGGAAAACTCGTAGGGTTTATCATATCTCAAAGAGGCATCGAGGTGCACATGAATAAAATTGATGCTATTGTAAACATGCCACCTCCTAGGAATATTTCTCAATTACACACATTACATGGACGAATTCAAGCCATTTGTTGTTTTGTAGCCTCTTTAGCCAATCGAACACTACCTTTCCCACATATCCTCAAGAAGGATGTGATTTTTTATTGGAATGAGGATTGTAAACAGGCTTTTGAGAGTTTGAAGGAATACCTTGCAACTCCACCTTATTTATTGCCTGCTATACCAAACAAACTGTTCATCCTTTACATTGTCACATCTACTCATGCTCTTGCAACATTGTTAGCTCAAAAAGATAATGGAAAAGAACATCCTATTTATTACATTAGTCAAACTCTAATAGATTATGAAACCCAATACTCACCAATCGAAAAACAATGTTTAGTTCTTGAATTCACTACTAGTAAATTGTGACATTATTTACTAAATGCTGAAATACATGTCATGACAAAATTTGATCCTCTCAAACATCTTTTTAACAAAACATACTTATCAAGATGCTTAGCTAAATGGGTTATGTTGTTGACTGAGTGTAGCGCTCTGAATATTAAGACTATTTTCAATTTGTTCAAATCAGTATAAAAGGATTTCCAAGTAATTAATATCATTCATAAAAATTCTAAAATTGAGCTCAATAAAAACAAAGAATTAAATTGGCATTTTATGTATATAAATAGTAACATTGGAATTTATCAAGATTATTTGCAAAGCAAAAGTACATTAATGAATTTTCACATATACATATTCAACCATACTCGGAAGAATTCAACAATTCCATTAGAAACATCTTTTCTATGCTAAGTCATAAAACTTTAATTCTTCAAATCATTGTTACATTAGATTCTTTCAAGCCATACTTCTATTTCAAAGTTTCATTCAAAGAATGTCAAATACATATACATTTACAATGGGGCTTCACAGCCATTCCAGAATAATACACAAGTATATCAATAGCAAATAAAACTCGGAACCTCCAACCGCCGTGACACCATCGGTCTGCTTGCGAGCTGGGGCCAAGAGTGTGATTCAGGCGCCTTTTCCGCCCAACCACGAAGTACATGACTTCCCCGGGTTCCTTCCTAACTCGAAGAAATCCCCGGCCCTGCATAAAGGAGCCTAGCAACCCGACACAGTAAAACAGGAGGGAACTCTCGATGCATGCCTGGTGCCTATATGCATTTCTAACATGAGAAAAACACATTTCTTGCAACAGGAGGTGGCAGAGACTCAAATACATATATGTTTCTAGGCTTTTAAAACAAATCCATCTATTTCAATGGTACAAGTGCTTGGCCAAGCAAAAATAATACAAGCAAATGGTAGTTTAGAAAAGGTAATACTACCGTCTCTGTAGGTCCACCTTCGGCATCCTGTCCCGGAAGTTACCAAAAGTAAAGTGTGAATAAATACAAACGCAGAAAGTTGTGCATTTTCTTACATGTTTCATGCATCCAATTGATTCTAAAAGAATTTCTAATGAGAATTTCATAACATCCGTTGAAAGAAAAATTGTAAGTTCAGTAGAAAGATTTCATTTACTCTTTTGTAAGTAATTCTTTTCTGATTTGGTAAAAGACTCTGTTTTTAAAGAAGAACATGTATGTCATAATACTATCAGTGTACTATTAGAAAAATTTAATTAATTTGTTTGTATGAAACAGTGTTTTCTGATTTCAGTATGTACTTCTATTCTTTCCAAATTCAAGCTGACTGAAAGTGCAACTCTTAATTTTAATACAGGTTTCTGAATATTAGTAATATACAGAAACAGTGCAATTCTTTCGGAATAACCGAGGTTTGGAAGAAAAACTTGCATTTGAATTTTATATTGTATACCTTTACTCAAGAATGTACTTTTGTATGTAAGTATATGACAAATAAATCAAGAAGATTTTTAGTTTACATGGTTTCTCAAAGATACTACTATTCTTGTTCCAGGTTTAAATTTTTTGAGATATTTGTGTATTTTTGATAGAGATCATATCACTTTCTGGAAATGGTTTACCTTTTCAAACTTGCATTTTGGTATATATATGTATGGATATATATATAGGTATATAAAAATTCATATATAGCTGAGTGTAAATTTTAAAGAAAGAAATACTGATTTTCTTTTAATAACTAACTTCTCTAGCTGTGCACACAAAATATAAACATTTTACAGGGTTTCTTACTGGCATTGAGCACATAAGGGTGCAGGAAGCCCTTGCCCTCCCATGGGGAGGGGGTGGGCTGTGAGGGGCTCGCACCCCCTCCATAGGGCGGCCTGTGGAGGAGCCTCCCCACGGAACCACGTCCTTCCCATGGACAATTAAATCCCTTTCCTTTTCCTGTGTATAAAAATTTCATAACTCAAAAAAAAAGACATTTAGAGACATTTTTTTTCCAGTATTATACTGCATTCAAATTTATCTCAAAAGGCTTTCGAATTTATTTCAGATGACAGTGTTTTATGCAAAATTGTATGCATATATATATATATATATATGTATATATGCACGGGAATATAGATTCCTGTGCATATATATATATGTATATATATATTTATGTAGGTTTCATATATAATTGATAGCAGTTAAATAATTTGCAGCTTTCGCAACTGAATGTAACCCTAATCTGGAAGAAAAGATTGGGTATTCTTTCTATAATGCAGCAATGAGAAGTAAACTATTACCCAGATTCAAAAATAAAATTGGAAAAGATTTCTCAGATATCTGTAATCATTTCATAGATTGAAGCATTTCATTTCTTCAATTTTCTTGCTGTAATTTTAAACTGATTGAAAAACAAGTATGGAAAAGAACCTGGCAATTTTCTCCAGTGCAGATGCCCAGTATTACCTCCCTGTCGCCTTCTTCCAGAGCTCTCGGATATATCTGAATGAATGTTCTCTTTTCTCTCTTAAAGCTTTATTCCTCTTTTCGAGGATCATGCAGAGTATTTCCAAATGACAGATGAATTTTTCATGCAAATTCCAGAGATTGCCACATGCCAACAGCATTGTTGGTTTTAAGGAAAAATTTCCAGAGCCCAAAGTTCTCTCGGGGCTGTTCACTCCTTTCAATTTTGATAAAAATAAAAATAACCATATGCAAACAAAGATATCTCCACTTTATATTATGCAAATTATTTCATTCATAATATTTTCACTTTATCTTTAATTTCCTATTTTTAAATCAGATTTTCCTTTTTATTGCATAAAAATAAATGGGATAAGTTAAATAAAATAAACCATGCTCTTTTCACAATTTTTATGGTTAAGTAAACTATATTTTAATTTTGCTATGCTATTGTTTTTATGTATATATATATATATATATTTTCTTTTGTTTAAATCAATCACTTATTCAAACCATGTAATCAATTTCAAACAGTCACATTGAAAACAGATATGGCCTAATGCAACTACATGATTTTTAAGTGGTGTGTGCGTGATCGAGAGCTTCTCCTCTTTTACCCTATTCGGGAAGCTAAACTTCTTTTCCTCAATCACATTCTTGGCCTTCGATCACCTACAACTCAAATGCACTCAGGCATGCAAAAATGAAAGTGTATTAGTAACCAATATAGAAATATAAGTTTAAGCAATAATTAAATCTACACTCCTATTTTGTATCATTTTAAAATAAAATGCACTCATAATCCTGAAAGAAAACAATTATTTTCCTACATTCCATACACCAAAGCATTGTATTATATTATATTGCTCTAACACGTATCATAATTCATATAATAAATCCCACAAAGTCATGGTCAAAACAACATCAAAGTATGAGACGTGACAATGAGTTTGACCTTAATTTTGTTTTACAAAAAGAAATTAAAGGACAAGCCTTGATCAACCATTTAGCTAACGCTTCTTCACCTCTTGTATTACTCAATAATGATTCTTTTCCCGATGATAGTGTGTTGACAACAAGTGTTTCTACATGGAAATTATATTTTGATGGATTTAAGTGTAGAATAGGCTCCAGTGCTAGAGTAATATTGGTTCTACCTTAAGGAAATCATATTCCCTTTTCATATCGATTGAATTTTCTATGTACGAATAACACTGCTGAATATGAGGCCTTAATCACTGGAATACATGTTGCTTTAATCATGGGCATTAAAGACATCAGGATCTTTGGTGATTCACAATTAGTGATCAAACAAATAAATGTTGTCTATCAAGCTAAACATGATAAATTATCCAAATATAAAGATCTCACAATGTCCTTGTTGGCGAAGTTTAACTCCTTCACCATTGATAACATCTCACAAAAATAAAATTGGCATACGGATGCAATGGCAAGTGTTGCTTCTCTTATATCTCCTTTTGATCCTTCAAAGGATATTATATTCACTATTCATCCAATCATGAAACCTTCCATCACCGATATCACTATCGATGTGCTAGTAACAACCAAGGATGACTCAAGTGAATGGTATGATGCCATATATAATTACAAAAAAGACAGTACCATTCCTAAACCTATAACAAATAGTACTTGTGCTCGTTTAAAAAAATTAGCCACCAAGTACATAATTCTTGCCAATGTGTTATATAAATGGTTCTTTGATATAATTTTACTTAGATGCCTTAAGGATTCTGAAATCAATATGGCACATGAGTAGGCTCATGCAAGTAGTTGTGGCAATTATTTTGGTGCAAAGACCCTAGCACAAAAACTCCTTCGTATAGGCTACTACTGGAAAAATATAGAAAAATATTGTTATGCATATGTTAAGCAATGTCATAAATGTCAAGAATATAACAATTTATTTCATGCTCCTACTTCTGAGCTCCATGCCCAAATCCCTATTTGTCCATTATCTCTATCGGGGTTGGATATAATTGGAAAAATATCCCCACCATCTTCTATTGGACATACATTTATCATCACTACCATTGATTACTTCATGAAATGGGTAGAGGCTATTCCTCTTTGATCTACAACCGCTGAGGCAACATTTTGATTCATCCTTAAGCAAATAATTGCTTGTTTTGGGCTCCCTTCCACATTAGTATCTGATAATGGCACACCATTTAAGAATAATGATGTGAAGAAAATCTTGGAGACCTTCAATATTCAACATGATTTTTTGACACCTTACTACCCACAATCTAATGGTCAACCTAAATCAACTAATAAAGTCCTCAAACAAATTTTGAAGAAAACTGTTAATAATAATCACAAGGATTGGCACACACAACTGCATTATGTGCTTTGGGCTTATCGCATAAGTGTTCACTCCTCCGCTAGATCCACACCTTATGACCTCATTTATGGAACTAATGCAATCATGCCCTTGGAATTAGAAATCCCAACATTAAGGATTTCTCTTCAAGGTATGATATACAATAGCACTTATAAGGAAGAATTCTTACACCAACTTGAGATGTTGGACGAACAATGCATTAACATCCTTGAGCATCTCCAAGCTTATTGCAAAACGAAACAACACTATTACAATCTCAACATCATCCCTCGCACATTTAAAAAGGGTGACTTAGTTCTATCTACAAATCAGCATAATGTCAACACCAACACTAATGAACAAGGAAAATTTAGCCCTAATTGGTTAGGACAATATATAGTCGACAAGAACTTTGGGTCTGGTGCATAAGTCTTAATGGAACTTGATGGAATGCCCCTTAAAGAACCTACCAATGTTGTGCATTTGCATCGCTATTATGTCTAATCCCTTTGAATACTATGAATAATAAAGCAGTATTGTTAAAGTTATGGGGTCTTATCCTATATGCTTTCATATTGCTTCATTCTTGACAAACCACTTGTGTGTATGTCTTGAACACTAAAGTGATTATTTATAATTACTTTAGGATTCTTACTATTTAGATAGCTCATAAAACATCCAAAACTCATATATAAATAAATCCAAAGTTTTATGTACATAACATCATAATATACAACATATCCAAGGTCTTTGAGAACTAGACCCCTCAAGATTTGGTGCTCGTGATCTGGTACCCGGACATCATGAGACAGTCATGTGTCATGATGATGACGATCCACCAAATATAAGTGCAAACTCTAGGCCCTTTACCTGCCCAAGAGCCACATGACGCTCCTCTGCTATCTGATCCCTCTCCGCTCATAGCTATGATATCTCTACATGTAGTCTCTCCACCTCTGGTGGAGTCTGGGATGATTGTCCTGTGGTCTCAACTCGATGGAGTCGTCTCCTCACACTCTCATACGCTACCTATAGCCTCATGAATGGTCTCAGTGACTCTAGCTCCTCCTCCATGATTGGTGGGGGCATGTAATCAGAGTCCATCTCCTCCTCATCGATGGATGCAGGTACTATCTCTGTAGCAGCATGAGAGTAGAACTCACTCCAGTCTCTCATTGCTCCTACAAGATAGAAACATTACACAATCAGTAAACATCATCATGATATATATATATAAAGAACATAAGCACTAAATTACATGCATAAAATAAAAAATCATCACCTATGTCATCGGTCAGCTAAGCAATCTCAATGGCATCCTGTATCGGGGGCATGGATGTTGTGCTATCCTCCCTTCAACTATTGGTATTGGTGTCTACTATAGCTACTACTCATGACCTTGTCATATGAATGGGAGAGGGATCTCCCCACTCATGATGATCCTTAGCTCCTACCTCATCACTCTCACTCAGGGGTGGCTCCTCCTCCTCATCCTCCTCCTCTCCCTCCTAGCCATCATAATTTGGATCTGCATCCTCATCACACTCATCATCAATTACATCAATGAATATATTGGCAGCCCTATAGTGTGTCTCCTCGACCCTATCCTCTCAGTCATCTCCCTCATCTGGTAGTGGCCCCATATCTCCCATTGGCTCAGCCATTAGGAATATCAGTGTTGGTCGAGTCACTATCCACCACTCCTCATGATATCCTATGGCACCGACATCATCTGCGTTGGAGACTAGCGGCTGGTCATGATCAGAGCAGTCAGAGTCACTCTCAGCCATGTGCTCTAGAGTGATTCATACTGTATCACCTAGTCTCCAGGCACTCCACACTAACCTCCTAAAAGAGGATCATGCCACTATAGTGTTAGCTGATAAGGTCTCCAAAGGACCTTGGCCTCCTCCAGTCAGTCAAATTATACTCTCCAAAAATGAAAATCACCATACTTCCATAGTCGCCAAAGAGGATAGCCAAAATCCTGAGGATACCCTATTGTTCTCGCACATGAATAACCAAGTGGTTTGGTGCATGTAATATGCTCAAGGCACCACACCTATAGAAGGATGTAGTGCACCATACTATCCACCTCCCAAAATACAAATCGCCCAAGATCATAATATAGATGTGCCAGGATACACTGACCCTAGGTGTATACTATGTGCTTCTCTTCCATCCCTCGAATCAAGTGGACTAGTCCTCCCTCAAGGTGCACCATCCGCCCATTAGGGATGAGAACTAGTGCTATGGTGTGCATCATAATCTATCAAACCACTGGTTCCCATGAATATATAGCATAGACAAATCCATCTATCCTCTAACCTGTGCATCATGAATTGGACCATCTAGACAATACTATAAATCAGCCCTCTCCTCATGGAAAGTGCAGTCTCTATGGAAATGTACTAGCTCTCCTCAAATCATAACATGAAGAATCCGGTGTACATCCTCTAAGGTGATCGTCATCTCCCCTATAGGCAGATGAAAAGTGAATGTATCTGCATTCCAACGCACATAGAGAGCCATCAACATGGCATCATGGTATCTCATAGGAGGCATAACATATTCCCAATAGATGCCCACATCCTAAAGATTCTTCGTCTCCCTCTATCTCCTTTGTTGACAGTGTTGGAGCTAGATCTCTTAGGAAACTCAACTATCTCCCTCCTAATCACTGCCATGATCGGGTGGGTACCTATCAAATTTACACAAATATGCTCTAATACTCATCTAATATCTTCAATTTTTACATTATTTATCATGAAAGTGTACTAAAGTCCATCTAGTGTGCTTTTCTAAAGGCCCTAGACACTCTAGAACCCTTTTGGGACACTTCGAAAACAAAAGGGACACTTTGCGAACAAATGGGACACTTCATGAAAAAATGGGACACTTTGCAAACATTTTTCCCAAGATCCTAAATTAACTAAGTTATGCATAAAAATCATTAAGCACAGGTAGTAGAATTGACTCTCCTCATGTTGATGCTCATCGTGTTCCACCTGGTCTTGGAGAACGTCCAATTGTGCAGGTGTGTAACCCCTACTGATTGGAATTTTTCCTTCTCACTCATCACTCTCAAGCTACAAGAAGGTAATATGAAATAGTAAGTGAAAAATTACTCTCCTTTTTTCTAACCTATTCTGATTTCTTTTTAATCTTAGCCATTAAAATAGGGTTATTTTCAATCTTAAGAGTTAATAAATTATCTTCCCACCAAACGACATAACGGGAGCTAGGGAACTTCATTTTCAACACCGTTTGATGCATGGGAATCATGATTTTGCACATGAGATCATCAAACATCTATTGTTATGTGACATGGTACTTGGAAATTTCCTCTTATATGATATTTCTTGTTCGATGTGGCTAGACTGCAACCTTGATTACACCTCTATAAAGCAAGCGGAATCAAGGGGGGCATACATCTAACCTCGAATTTGATTTCTAGAAGTTAGGAAAAAGGATTTTTGACAACTAACAAATTTGTGTTGCAGGATGTGTTTGAACCAGAATTTTCATAAATTTTCATAAAAAATTCTAAGTATTTTATCATTTAAAATCCAAAATTCCTACTCCTATTTTCATAATAGATCACATTATTGCCTTTCAAGGTCATTTTTACCCTTTACCACATTACCACTATCACATTAACCACCCCGCATAGCACCCATATCATACCTCCCTACTGCAGATAATTCCCAAGCAGCTCAGGGTATGATGGTGAGAGAAGCCACTACTATATACTGCAACCTTCACATTATGCTGCTATACCTCGGGGAGTCAAGACATAGCTCACAGTAGAGACGTTCATTGAAGATAGTTGAGATAATGTGAATTAATGAGTCAGGATTAAATGCATCTTAGTGTTAAAATACATGAAATTAGTTGAGATTTTTCACTCATAACAGAAACCAAGTTGTAGACAAGCACAAATTGTGGTCGTGAAGGGAATTATTTGAAGTGAGTTATATTCCCAATTAAGCTTTGCTCATCATCTTCTATGAATTTTATAAGACAAAACCAAAGAAGTCTAAAGTAGGAGTTAAAAGGGATGAAACCAAAACTAGTAAACCATCATTGTAATCCTCATTGCTTTCCTTGTTGCTTGGTTCAGTAGAAAAAGGACCTAAAAAACTTATCAAGGACTTATCTCAAGGCTGTAGGGACACCATTATACCTCAATTGGGTTGGAACCTTTACTGGTACTTATATCAGAAGAGGAACAGCAAGGTTCTGGCATCAAACCCATGGACCCTAGATTGGGCTAAATTGATTGTCCCTAATGTTTTCATTGATATTGAGCTAATTAAAGCACTTTCCCACAACTACCATGCCCCAACCAAAACTATTAGGCTTCCAAATAGTGGGTGCTTATTTGATGTCACAAGATATGCAATTATAAAGTGTTTCAACTTAAATAAACAAGTTGTAAAGGAGGTGAATTTAATGAAACTAGAGTAGGAATATAAGAGGATGAGAAGAACATATTGAATGGAGAGGGGTGATGATAATAGAAAAATCTCCATCCCTTCCTCTAAAATGGAACCTTTCCAAGCCTCATAATTTCAAGTTTATTTCAAGAATACCTATCATGCATTGTGTCAAGTCTTTGGGATAGATGCAGAGGAGCATATGCCAATAGGATTGATGAGAATGGCAATGATAATTCAACATTCTGAATCGAATGTGGAGTTTGATTTTGCATCTATAATTGAGGAACAAATACATGAGGGCTTGTTGTAAGTTAGGGAAGCTAAGGCCCTTATTACTTTTAGGAAATATTTTTTATTATGTCACTTAATCCTGTATCAGAATGAAGTGAAGTGGACTAAAAGAATGAAATTGTGTACACAAGATAGTGGAGACTCCCTGTGCAAAATTACTGTTACATTTGGGATAACAGATGTACAGAGTGTGATTTTGTAGTATTTTGAGATGATTTTTTTGTTAGACTAATATCTTCCCTTGGTTACCCAAACCCAAGATTTCTTGAATCATTGATGAAAGTGATGAGGCCTGCATAGTATAGGCCAGATCGAAACTATACCCATAATTATGCTAACTGGTTTTTTATGCCTCAACACACAATCATACTAGTATATGAATGTGACCAAGCAACACACATTTTTCCTAAGTTTGTACCTACAAGGGTAAGTTTTCTAGAGTTTATGTGGTAGATGCTTTTAATGGAGCATGATTTGATGAGAAATCAAAGGAAAGGTACATTTTTGCCTGATTTGACTATATTTGAGGAGTTGGCCATTGGGTCTGATATGCTAGAAGAATTGTAGAGGTTCATGAGGGTTAACTATCCCCTCAAATTTGGAAAAGAGAGAGTGTGTGACCTAGAGGTTCATATCAACACAATCAGAAGAACCTTCTTGACAAAGTGGGCCATCTCATATGAGTTTGACCCTGAAGAGGATGTTATAAGGAATCTGGTGTATTTTTCTGATGTAATGAAGACTTGGAAAAGGTGGATAATAATGATGAAGTGGAAGAATCAGAAGAAGGAGAAGGATAGAAATTTCAGAGGGTTTTTTACAAATGAACCCAACCTTCTGAAAAGGATGCAGATGATCCTAAATAAGTTTGATGAATTGTACAAAATGGCCCACGAGGAAGGGTTGGTCCCACTTCCCACACCTCACCAACCACCTCATGAAACATCCACATCCCCATCACCTACACATCCATCCCCTCCATCTCCTACTCATAAACCACAGGCTAAAAGACAAAAGATTGAGCCATTGGTTGAATATGACTCAAGTGATGATGAAGAACAAGAAGTAGTTGATAGGGAGGGGGGTTGGAAGAATCACTCACTGATTCCTGCTCTAGGTCTTGCTTGAAAGACCTCCTTGGTGTCTTACTTCACCACCTTAACCTTTAGGACCTTCTTCAATTTTTGGTACCCCTAGTTCTCCTGGCCAACCCTAGTACTATCACAAATTCAACCTACCAATTCAATCTTGGTGCAATTTCTATAACTCTTCCTTAGCCCTTAATCTACCATAAAGGTTCCAAACCCCCAATTTAAAGAACTAAACTTTGTAGGAGTGTGGAGGTGCCTCAAAAGACTTCATTCCATCCTACTGTGGTACTTGAAGGTCCACTTGACTCCATCTCTCAGCCGCTTTCACCAAACCCTCTTTTTAAGCCTAAAAAGGCTACTAGCCCTAAGAGCCCCAATTAGGTCTCCTTCTCTAAGAAAAAAGGTTGGTTCTCTCAATCTTTCCAAAGAACCCCCAATCTTTCTTTGAGATTCCTGCTTCATGTGAACACCTCTCAAATATATTCAAGGTCTTAGGTCTCAACTGTCTGTACAAAGCCCTAACTTGAAAATGAGCCAAAACTAGGTCTTTTAAGCTCTTTTCTGGCTGCTTCCAAACTGTCAAGAATTTCTCACACCAAATGGATTGATGGAGCTTTCTCCTGATCACCAAGTCTTGGAAAGACTCACATCTTCCTTCTCCAAAAGGAAATTTATCAAAAACTTATCACCCCTACAAATTATGTGCTTTGCACTCAAGTCTTCCTAGCCGGGCATCTCCCTAGCTTGCCTAGGGCAAGACTTCCATAGTGGCTCCTATGCTCACAAAAACCCTAAATCCTACCACATTTACACACATGGATTCTAGTCACTATTCCCAAAAGTCCATACAATTTGTATGGTGGGAAAGTGAACTAAATCTCCATTTCCTCAAAACTATCTGGTTCAAACCAGCAATAGTGTGGAATCAAATTTATTTACAAACAATGCTTGAAATGAATAAGAGAACTAATTAATGGCACACAAAGCTTGAAGACTAAAAAATATACATCCTACATTTAGTTACAGTGCCTGTTCAATCCATTAAAGCAATACTTCAAACAAAACTCAGAAAAAACTAACACACAAAACACACTATTTTTTTTTATTTCAAAAACTTCAATCATAACAAAGATGCTTCCAAACCTGCTCTCAAGTCGAGGCACACCCTATATAGGTTAAAAAGAGTAGTTATTCCTCCCCTTGGTCAGACATGTCAGTTACAATGTGGCAAAGTTGCAAAATGTACCATTTTGCAACTTTTGCCAATTTTCTAGTAAACTAAGTAAAATGAATTTTTAAACTCATCCACCCTTTCCACTCCTTAACCAACTGATCACTACTAAGAAAGACATACTCTTAAACCCCTAACTCTAACTCAATGGTCAACATGACCTTCATGGTAAACATCAAAACAAAAATGCATCCTAAACTTCCTAATTGCCTAGTGTTTCCTAGGTGCTCCTAAAAAAATGTTAGATCCTAAAAAAGAGGAAGAATTCATGGTTGGATTTGAGGCTAAAAGAATCAAGAAACAACATGAATATGATCATAAAATTTTATTACTCGAAGGGAATTAGAATGAGCCTATTGATAATGTAGCCTTTGAAGAAAATTATGAATATGTGAATCAAGAAGAATTAAATGTACAATTGGAGTATGAAAGAATAGAAATGGAAAGAAAGAAAGTAGAATATGAATAGAAGCTCCAAGTGAGAAAATAAATCCAAGATTTGAAGTTGCAGAGATCCCAATTTGATGCTTAGATAGATAACCTCCCTAAATACACACCACCTCATAGGAAAAATAATACTAATGCAGGACCTTCAAATCCACCAAAAGCACCACAAAAGAAATTCAAGAATCAATACAAACCATCAAATGCTCCACCTAAAAATCCATTGCAATGCCAAAATGCTCAACCACCCCCTGGCCAACAATATATTCCACCACCCCACATACAATACAATAATCCATTATACCAATATCAACATCCTCAAAACCCACCTCCTCAACACTACACAACTATGATCAGACAATTTGACTAAGCAGGATTCCAAGTATATCCTTACCCTATGGACAATAGTTGGAGAGGTATTGTCCCAAAATTTGCAGGAAGTAGTGCAGTCATAGCTGAGGAAAACTTAAGGAATTTTAATGCTTTTATTCAAGATTTGGATATACAGTATGAAGATGTACAAATGAGGATATTTATGATGTCACTAACTGAAGAAGCTAGAGATTGGTTTAATAGTTTACCAATTGCTTATATCACTTCCATTCAAGAGTTTCATGATCAGTTTCTTGAATAGTATGGGAATCAGTGTGCACCAGAGTTTTCCTTGCATGAATTGATAAGCATCCAGAAATATTAGAATGAGTCAGATTATGACTTCAACTACAGGTTCTCCAAATTACATAATAAGATGCCACCTAGGTCCAAATTGATAGACCCTCCAACATGTATTTATCTAAAATAATTTGATCCAAAGAAATGGTATGAGCTTAGAAATAGGTACCCTAGAAATTTAGCTGAAACTCAAAAAATAGCATTGACTATTGAAAACAATAGAAAGGTTGTAGGGATGACTGGTAAAAGAAATAGTCTCAGGGTTCCCCAAAATTTTAGCAATCCTTAGAATAGACAAGAGAACACATATAGGAATGAAATACCAAAGCTACATGATATGCCATACAATACAAATTGGAAGGATGGAAATCCCATAATTGACAAGCCAAAGAATAAGGAAACTCTTGATCCCTTAAAGAAGAGAGGAGCATACATGGTTAACAATAATCCTTGTTGTCAAATTTGCAACCTGCCACATTCCCCTAATCATTGTGTTGTAGCCCAGTCAATACAAGGAGAAGAAATACCAGTGGCCAATGAAGAAGAGGATCATACAATATATTTAATCTCACATACCCTCCATCCAATTGAGTAGGAATATTCATCTTCAGAAGAAGAGGGCTACAAGTATTATGTTGATAACTGGAGGTACAATGTCCATATGGAAAAACAACAAGTCTTTTCTAATTATGATAAAAGTGATGATGAATCATATCCCTGTACACTATCTCAGTCAAGTAAATGTAGAATAAGGAGGCCTACTAAAGAGGAGATAAAAGAATTAACTATTGCTACAGTGGAGCAAGCAAAAAGTAACTATAGGCTCAGAAATAGAACAATAAACACAAAAGGGGGTGTTCCAAGAGGGATATTTGTGAAAGATAAAGGAGCAATGCAGGGAGCACCAAAAAGGACATAAAATAAGAAGCCTAATAAGAATAAGCAAAAACATGTTCAGAAAGAAGAAAGCAAAGAGTTACATAAAGATAAACAAGATCCTGATGACACAAAAAAAAGAGAGAAAGAGGGGAACAAAGAAGATCCACTGGAGCAAAAGAAGACAACTACAATAGAAAATACATCTTTCGACTTCACACAGGCCTTGTCTCAGGTAAAAATGTTTGTACCATTATTAGAAATGATAAAGATAAAAGAGTATATGGATAGTGCTATTCAATTAATATCTAATGGAAATGATAAAAGCACAAACTTTGAGAACAAGGGGACCACCAAGATCACTAATAATTAGGAAAATGTAAAGGTTCCTGAGGTTTGTCTAGGTGATGCATTGATAAATCCTCCACAAGTTGATCCATTCTTTACTACATTACTCATAAATAATAAGCTGGTAAGGAATTGTATGATAGATTTAGGTGCTGCTATCAACATCATGCTAGTAGGGGTCATGAAACTACTTGGCATGTGGGTAGACACTGCTGGTGGAAAATGCTATGCTATGGATAGTAGGCCTATCCCAATGATAGGAATTATGAAAGATGTAGAGGTAAAGTTGGTTGCTTATCCACAAGCAACTTAAAATATTGACATAACTGTGATTGATACACCTCCTCATTTTGGAATTCTTTTGTCAAGACAATGGACTGCAACAGTTGGAGGAAATGTACAGTTTGACTTGTCCTATACCACAATACCAGTCAATGGTGAAGAGGTCAAGTTATATAGACAACCAAGGATGAATCATATTGTGGATTATGTTGCTCAAGAGTAGCTAAATTGATTTTGTGGTGTGGATTTAGGGAGTTTTAGGATAGAACCTTCCTAGCCTGAATTAGTAAATACTGATCCAATTTACAAGAATGTTTCTAAAAATCAGCATAGTGTGTGGAGGATGTATTTTGATGGAGCATGTAGTCAGGAAGGCAATGGAGCAGGGGTAGTATTTATCTCACTTGAAGGTACTACATTCAAGTATTCATTTTTTTTATGTTTGAATGTACAAATAATATATTAGAGTATGAAGCCCTACTAATTGGTTTGAATATGGCTGTCAAACACAAGATCAAACTACTAACTATTCTTGGAGACTCTGAGTTGGTCATTTCACAAATCAGGTCAAAATATGCTGTAAAAAATAAAAGGTTATAAAAATATAGAAATGTTGTGTGGGATACAATTGAATTATTTGATTCTTTTTCCATTGAGTGGATAGATAGGTCCAAGAACTTGATGGCAGATTTCCTAGCCAATATAGCCCTAAAAAGAGATGATATCACCCTATCCATAGTATCTCAAGTTGAATTCAAAACAAGGCCTACTATCCCTGATAATATCTATAGTTGGAAAGTTTTCAATGATGACACTGATCTCATAAATTTTCTACATTGCATAGACTATTATGAAGCTTAGGAGATTGACTTTAATGCATTTGTTGAGGAAGTAGATGGAAAATAGATTGTATTTGGAAAAGAAGTTTTGCAGCTTAAAACCAACCAACTTCCCAAAGGACTTGTGGCACTAGAAAGGGTATATGATGTAAATTATCATGCTCTCATGTAGCAAACACCAGTAAAGAGAGAAGATGTTGAGGAAACCAATTTGGGGACTGAATTAGCAGCAAAAATAGTTTACATTGGAAAGAAGCTAAGTCCAACAATCAAAAAATGTTGATTACATTGTTAAGAAAATACAAGCACATTTTCACTTGGTCTTATGAGGATCTTAAAGCATATAGAGAATATTTGTTCCAACATGAGATTCCATTAAAGCCAGGTGCAAAACCATTCAGGAAAAAACAAAGACCCATCAATCCAACTTTGGAGCCTAAAATTCAAGAGGAACTGGCAAAACTCAGAGAAGGAGGTATTATCAAGCCCATTAGACATTCAACATGGGTCTAAAACTTGGTCCCAGTAAGAAAGAAAAATGGGGATATTAGACTATGTGTAGACTTCAAAAATTTAAATATTGCCTCCCTTAAAGATAATTACCCTCTCCCAAATATGGAAGTCGTATTGCATAGAGTAACATGATGTGAGTTGTTGTCAATGATGGATGGATTTTCTGGGTATAATCAGATCAAAGTTAAAGACTCTGCGCAATACAAAACATTTTTTACTACACCATTGGGGACATATGTCTATGTGAGAATGTCATTTGGTCTCACAATTGCAAGGGAAACATTCCAAAGGGCCATGGATGTGGCATTTGCAATATTATAATGGTAGTGTACTAGGATGACCTCAATACTTATTCCAAAAGGGAAGAAGACCATGTAGAACTCTTGGAGAAAATATTTATTAGGGATTTGAAATATGGTATCAGTCTCAATCCTAAGAAATGTCACTTTGTTGTCATAGAGGGTAACCTTTTGGGGCATATTGTATCAAAAGAAGGAATTAGAATAGACCTTGAAACAATAGAAGCCATCGAAAAAATCCCCATTCCCAAAACTGTCAAAGCCATTCAATCATTTTTTGGACAAATTAACTTTGTTAGGAGATTTGTGTCAAATTTTGCTGAAATTATTAAACCTATATCCAAAATGTTGAAGAAGGAAGAAAAAATAGATTGGACTGCAGAAGCCCTGGAAGCTTTTATATCCATCAAGAAAGCCATCAAAGAAGCCCCTATTTTAAAATCTCCTAATTTTGCTAAACCTTTCCAAATATTTTCATTTGCCTCATTCCACACCATAGCAGCTATTATGTTTCAAAAGAATGATGAAGGGTATAAGAAACTTGTATCCTTCTTTAGCAAATCACTGCAGGGGTTAGAGTTAAAGTATGATATTATGTAGAAACAAGCTTATGCATTGGTCAAAGCAACAAAATATTTCAAACCATATTTAGTTGGAGCCAAAGTAATTAGATATGTACCACACACAGTTGTGAAAGACATCTTGGTACAAACTGAGGTAACGGGGAAGAGATGTAGATGGATCAATAAGATCCAAGAATTTAATATGGAAATTCAAATTACCAAGTTAGTAAGGGGAAAGGGTCTAGCCAAACTAATGGTAGAAGCAAACATTGAAGCTAACCAAATTTTTAATGTGGAGAATGAGGATGGTATAGTTTCAAGCATTGAAAATACTCCTTGGTACACAAAAATAATCTTAGACACATGAAGTGCCCTAAAGGATTGAATGATAATCAGAGGAGAACTCTAAAGTTGCAGGCATCCAAGTACGTATTCATTGAAGGAGATCTGTTTTGGAAAAATATGAATGGAGTGTTATTATTGTGTCTAGATGAATCACAGGTAAAACATGTCTTAAGGGAGATGCATGAAGGAGTGTGTGGAGGTCATTATTCAGCCAAAACTAATACACATAAGATTCTTAGGGTGATCTATTACTGGCCTATCAAGGATTTCAATGACTCTTTTGCATATGTAAGGAGGTGTGAAGCTTGTCAAAAATTCTCAAGAAACATGAAATATCAAGGATCCTTAACACTTAGACCTTTGCAAGTAGAAGCCCCTTTCCATCAATGGGGAATTGATTTTATTGGGGAAATATAGGAAAATTCAAGTGGAGGATAGAAATGGATATTGGTGGCAACTGATTATTTCACTAAATGGGTGGAGGCAATCCCAACTAAACAAGCAACAAGCAAGGTGGTAATAAATTGTTTGATGGAGAATATTATAACTAGATTTGGCACACCAGTAAGGTTGATCATAGACAATGGGATGTGTTTTAGGTTTGATGAATTCAAAAAAAATTGCAACACATATGGCATTAATGTTTCTTATGCTGCCCCTTACCACCCACAAGCAAACGGTTAGGAAAAATCCAGAAATAAAAGTCTTTTGAAAATCGTAAGAAGGATGTTAGATGGGAACAAGAAGGCATGGGACTCAAAGTTGGGAATGGCTTTGTGGGTAGATAGGATTACTATAAAGAAGGTGATTGGAAATTCTCCATTTGAACTAGTGTATGGAACACAAGCCAGGATGCCATTGCAAAACCTTTTACCAGTTTACAACTTCATCCTCCAAGAAGACTTAGATATTCTAGAACCAATGGAGGAAAGGATAGAGAAGCTTACAGAACTTGATGAAATAAGGAGAATGGACCAAAAGAAAAATATAAAGTTGCAATCACAAATGAAATATCTTTTTGATAAGAAATCCAAAGATAGAAAATTTGAGGTAAATGATTTGGTAGTAATGTGGAATGCTATATGTCAAGAAAAGGGAAAGCATGGAAAGTTTGAAGCCTTGTGGTTAGGTCCCTTTGTTATCATTGGCAAAGGAGGGGAGGACTCTTATTATTTTCAAAACATGTTAGGTGAGGAACAAGAATTGTCAATACATGGGCAATTTCTAAAGCACTTCTTTTCTTGAAGAACACCAGAGGATTAAGGATTGCCAGTGCATGGACAATTCTTAACAAACCTCTTAAAATAATCTCTTTCCATGCACGGTAGTGTAGGAAAAAAAAAGGGTACTAGGACTTTCCAGTACATGGAAAATCCTATAATTCCCTTATTAAAATAAAACTTTCTTTCCATGTACAGTAGTGTAGGATCATTTTCATTTCCATCATTTTCACCTTCATATCTATCTTCATTCCATCCTTACCACAATTCCATTTTTCCATATCCTCTAAAAACCATATGAAGGGGACACCTGAACTGCACCCAAAGATATTCTGGATTCTTGCAATGATTGGTAAATCATTCATCCCCAACTGGAGCCACTGTTGGAACCAAAATTTTCATAAAAAATTCTAAGTATTTTATCATTTAAAATTAAAAATTCCCACTCCTATTTTCATAAAAAAATAGCATTATCGCCTATCAAGGTCATTTTTACCCTTTACCACGTTACCACTATCACATTAATCACCCCTCATAGCACCCATATCATACCTTCCTACCGCAAAACATTCCCAAGCAGCTCGTGGTATGATGGTGAGAGAAGCCACTACTATATACTGCAACCTTCAAACTATGTCACTATACCTCAGGGAGTCATGACATAGCCCGTGATAGAGTGGTGCATTGAATATAGGTAATAAGGAGACATGACGGTAACACAAGGGAGAAAAAGGTGACATGTGATAGAGTGGTACATTGAAGAAGGATACTAAAGACACACAGGAGTACCGCAGGGGAGCAAAAGGTGACACAAGGTAATGTGGTAACCAAGCCATTGGGTCATTTAAAACACACCAATCACATCAGTCAACATCAAAATATAAAATTGAGCTCGATACAAATATTTGAATTGTGTGAATTTATGAGTTAGGAGTAAATGCATCTTGGTGTTAAAATACACGAAATAAGTTGATATTTTTCACTCATAATAGTTGAAACCAAGTTGCAGACGAGCTCAAATTGTGAGAGTGAAGGGAATTCTTCAAAGTGAGTTCTATTCCAGGGTAAGCTTTTCTCATCATCTTCTGTGAATTTCATAAGATGGCACCAAAGAAGTCTAAAGTAGGAGTTAAAAGGGATGAAACCAAAACTAGTAAACCATCATTGCAATCTCTGTTACTTTCCTTATTGCCTGGTTAAATAGACAAAGGACCTAAAAAAAATTTAGAGACTTAGCTCAAGGCTGTAGCGACCCCATTATACCTCAATCGGGTTGGAACCTTTATTGGTACTTCTATCATAAGAGAAATGACAAGGTTCCTGCATCAAACCCATGGACCCTAGATTTGGCTAAATTGATTGTCCCTAATGTTTACATTGATATTGAGATATTTAAAGCCCTTGCCCATAGCTACCATGCCCCAACCAAAATTGTTAGGCTTCCAAATGGTGGGTGCTTAGTTGATGTCACAAGAGATGCAATTATAGTGTTTGAACTTGAATAAACAAGTTGTAACAAAAGTGAATTTAGTGAAACTAGAGTAGGAATATAAGAGGTTGAGAAGAACATATCAAAGTGATGAGCTCCCACTACACATGAAGAGGGGTGATGATAACAAAAAAATCCCCATCCCTTCCTCTAGAATGTAACCTTTCCAAGCCTCAAAATTTAAAGTTTATTTCAAGAATACCTATCATACATTGTGTCAATTCTTTGGGATAGATGCAGAGGAGCATATGCCAATAGGATTGATGAGAATGGTAATGATAATTCAACATTTTGAGTTGAATGTAGAGTTTGATTTTGCATCTATAATTGAGGAACAAATACATGAGGTCTTGTTGCAAGTTAGGGAAGCTAAGGCCCCTATTACTTTTAGGAAATATTCTTTATTATTTCATTGAATATTGTATCAGAATAAAGTGAAATGGACTAAAAGAATGAAATTGTGTACACAAGATAGTGGAGAAAGACTCCATGTGCAAAATTGGTGTTACATCTAGGATAGCAGATGTACAAAGTGTGATTTTGTAGTATTTCAAGATGATTTTTCTA